>JAFIDM010047655.1:75832-99499 GCA_023159025.1 Thereuonema tuberculata
GAAGGAGCACGAGACGGCAGTGAAAGGTCGTAATAAGCAATATTTAACGGCAATTCATAATCAACAAACAGGGCATGAAATTATGCATGACAATCCAATAATTCTTGCTACAGAAAAGGATTGTTACCTAAGAAAATTTTACGAATCGTTAATAATTAATACGCATAGATGTTATAACACAGAAGTGTCAATCCGGAATGCATTGTTATATGATTTAAAATGATACTGTTTAACTTGATGTTATTATTAAGAATATTCTTTGTAATTTATGATGTAGTTCTGGTTACTTTATGTTTTTAGTTATGTACACAAATTATCTACAATAATTTGATTATTAAAAAAAAAAAAAAAATTCGCTAACTTATTGTTGAAATAGGCTTGAAAAAGAGGGAACGAAATTCCCTCGAAAATTTGCTTTTTAATAATAAATGTAAAATATTACATTTAATTGTGAGATGTTGAAGATCTTTTATTACAATAAATATTGTAGGAGAAAGGACCTACAAAAAAAAGGTATGGAAAATTATAGTTACATTCTGTTCAATAATTGAATCCATTTGTATAGGAGTCTCATTCTTACCATCGCCGATCATCTGAGGATCTAGGCTTACAACTGAGACGCCTGAATCTGTGTTCGAATCCCAGAACGGGCATAGATGTTTCTTTCCCTTCCTGACTTTGTGTCGCTCCCTTTGAAGGGGAGTCGTACAGGCACCAGTTCTTACGCCCCTTCCCTGTAATCAATCATACTCAATCCATTTTCAAATGAATCCAATAATAGCTGCTCGTATTCATATTCAGATGCGTTGTCATCAGGCGATTAATAATTCATCATGAATAGATCCACGTCAATTGATTTTACAACTTTCATTCTATTCCCAATGAAGAAATGCAATGCGTGAAAATTTTACATCTCAGTTTCATTTGCAAAAAGTAAATGTAACTTAAATCGAACGAAATCCCCTTAAAACTTTGTAGGTCAGTAACAAGATACTGGCGATAAAATCACTCGGTAAAATGTGATACAATATAGATCGTATGAGTCCTTCGACACTTCCTGTTACCCATTTGATAAAAAGGACTTGGCTGATCCATCTGACGAGAAATAAGCAGTGGGGGAAAAAAACAACCACCCATCAAATTTAACAATCTTAAAAAAAAAAAAAAAAAGGTAGAACTGTATTGGAGAAAGTTCTGCTCCACAGCATGAAATTTAAATAATAATTGGGCTTTTTTAACAGTAGTCAATATAAGGGATGTTTGTTTAAAATTAAAAAAAAATATATTTGTATAATAATAATTTAATAGCTTTAGCTTAAACAACGGTTGTATTATTATAGGTAAGGCGATATCTTTTCAACGAATTACTTGTTCCTTGTTGTAACTTATTCTAAAGATAGTTGGTATTTGTTCTAATGATGACTTGAAAAGGAAGTAACTAATGAAGGTTCTTTTTTTCAAGTGACTGGTTTTTAGCAAATAGGGATTTGATGGATTTTTATTCTAGGAATAAAGAAACTTCAATATCAAAATTATATTTACTATTAAAAAAAAAACTTCTACTATCATTGCAGAGCAGGCAGTTAAAAACCCAGGAAAAATTGTTAATTTTATAATTGAATAAAAGAGGATAATAATAAACATTATTAACCTTTATTTTAATTTTACAATTTTTATTAAGAAATGTTGCAAAGATTATTCTGTAATTAAAAGAGATTAAATCGTTTTCATCTTTAAATAATATACAAAATAATTTAATTTTGTTTGGACAAATCTCAGTAACAATTTATTGTTGGTGACCATTTTCAATATTTTCACTAATCTCACTACAAAACATAGGGAAAGCGATTAGTAAACCAATCACAATGCTTCGCAACGTCTTTGATAAGAAAATATCAGTGATATTGCTTTAATTTTCTTATTATAAATGTGATTGTTATAGAACTGTATTATAAATGTGATTGTTGTGCTTCATGATTAATTTAACCAGATTTTAATTATATTTTAAAGAGATTTTAATAATACTTGTCTACGGGACAGACAAAACGGGAATATTAGTCTGTTGATCTTATCAGAAGACTAAAAATTGTAAAATTCGGAGATTAACCAAATTTAAGGGATTAAAATTATTTCAGTATTTCTTTATTTGGAAAGAAAGACGGGAATTTTCTTGAAACTTCTGTAACTTTTTATTCACGTATGGTAGCTAATAACCAGAGAAAACTAGGTTTGGTCAAACAAAGAACTTTTAGAATCCTAAAAAGAAATTAGTCGAAATTCGGATGTCCGTCCGTCCAAGATAACTCAAACTAGGAAGCTGAGATTTTACAGCGCCCTCTAAGTCTTTACGAATGCGGTAAAGACAGGAATCAAAAATCGTGTCATGTTCCAGAAAAATCAAAACCATTTATCCCTCAAAGCTGAAACTTTCCTAAAAGTTCAAGATATAAGGAAGATTCTACTGATTTGTTACAAATTGGACCAGAAGAAACAGGTCAAGCAAGATATAGGAATAACGAGCTCTTCTTTTTATTTTTTACTTATAAATTTATATGATTTTACTAATCTTGTATTCGAAAAGTTGTTGCGTCAATTATAATCTAGACACCCTCAGAATCCCTTCATCGCTTGGGAGATTTGGAGGACTTGAATTCGGAGAACAAATAATCGGTTCAAAATTTTCAGCCGAACCTTATAACGGTAAATAAGCATTTTTCCAAGATTTAATCATATTATTAGCCAACGGGTGGGTGGAGATCAAAATAAATAATCTATACTAACTAACTAAAAAATCTTTAACGTGCCGTTATAATAATTAACACTGCTCACAATTAAAAACACATTTCCATTAATTAAAAAATAGAATATAAAATTTACAACGTTTCAAACCCTCATCTTGTTGTAGTTAACATCACCCACACTAGGTGGTGACTCTATATCCTTTGTAGATTTTACGGTCATTCTTACGGACGAATGCAAACATGGAGGATCATTATTTAAACAAGGAATAAGATACTTGAAAAAGGATCCTGTAGAAAAAAGATGAGGGTTTGAAATATTGCTCACAATTAAAAACACATTTCCATTAATTAAAACTAGAATACAAAATTAACAGTGTTAATTAAATACATCTATGTTTAAGGTGGATCATAAATAAATTTTGTGGAAATCTGTCCAGCCGTTTTAACGTGTTGAGCGTAGAAATGAACAAGAAGAAAAAAAAACCCAGTAGAACAGGAATATCTCGGAGGCTCAGTCAATAATATTTGAATTTATTAACCAAGAAATACTCATAAAACTTTTCTATTTTTTTTTCTTTTATTAAATTTTTATTTAATTTTATTTCAGTTCAAAGGTTTTTAAAATTAAATCTAAACTTAATGAAGTATTGGCTTGACTGTTATGAACATCATTTACTGACAGGTGGTCGTGTAATGGTGTGAAGGTGTTTTCCCAACCCTTTGAGCTTCTTATGATTCATACATTAATGATGTCATAGATATTTCCGACATATCCTTCCAGACACTTCGTCGCACCAAAGACACCCAAACAAATATGATGTCATCGCTGCCACTTTAACAAACCAAGTCCAAATTCACCCTTTTTTTTTTATGTATCTGACCTATTTTTCTCTACTGTTCTACATATCCTTCCTTTTCTATGAATAGTTTTATCGATCGCCCTTCGTGGTAATTTAATTTTTAACTCAAACCAGTTAACGTTTGGAAAAGAATTAAGAGGGCCAATAAATATCTACGGTAATTCTAAACTCTTTCAAACTTATTTATTTTAAATTTCTGGTTATGAATTTCAATTTAATTAACTGCTGAGCGCAGTTGCCATTTGCTCCTTTAAAATTTTTTCAAATTGATTCAAAAACATTTAAAAAATTAATTAAATGTTTGCCCAGAACTATTCAAAACTTCTAGACTACTCATAAATAATTTCTGATCATCCCTAACTACGATAGCTATTTTCAATTATTTTTTTTTCAGCGGAAATCGCGTCCGCATAGTCTATAAGCATCACTGTTATATGTTCATTACAATTTGCTCCAGAGTCTCGAGTCAATTTAATTATAACTACCATGTTATTCCATTGTTACATAGCTACCGTTCAGATGAAGTGGAGCAGTCTGGACTGTTAGTTCGGCAAGTCGTTCTGGCATTGGAACTCGGATCCATGAATACGGTCATTTCACTTTTTAACTCTTTCAAGCGATTCATTGGACAAACCAGTCTACATTTCCTTTACTAGCCCTAACTGGCTAATCAGTTAAAATCACATCTCCTCAGAATAGGTTATTATTTCGGAGGCTGAAGGAGAAGATACCCAATCAGAGAAAAGCAAAAGAAAGTAGCGCTAGGTATTTCAAGAAGGCGTATTTAGAAGAATATCAACGCAAACGCCTTCTACATAAAAATAAATAAACTACGGGTATTGCAAATATTTGTAAGGAAATGCAAATCGTTTAAAAAGAAAATTACACAGTCAAAACGTTTTGGTCCTAAATAAAATATGAATCAAATGAAGCTTCCTTCAAATAATAACTAGTGATGAAAACATATTTAATGGATTGACATGTTTCATGTACCCTTACTGTTCGGCACTTACCTTCAAAAGCACAAAGGAAGCAATAGATTATGTGGAAATTACAGACAGGGTCGTCCCTTGTTTTGTGTTTTCCATATACAGGCACTCCTTCCTAAACGACCGAGTTCCGCTCCTACGACTAGGCCGTTAAGCGAATGGGTCAGTAAGCGAGAAGCTTAATCGTTTTTATTTATTCTGAATTAACTCAACTTGATAACTTTGTTTTAATTTGTATTTTTATGTTCTATAATTTGTAAGAAATGCAATCAGCAAAAATTATAAAAAACTGTCCCCAAAAAATTAAAGTTCATTCATAAAAAAAAAAAAGACAATCAAAATCGTACCAATATAAGACAGCAGAGGGATTTCAGGATATTGTTCATTGGTCGGACATGTTTCGTTCGCATTTTCGTTGCTGTGAAACACGTCTAAGACGACTGAGAAAGGGGATTCCCCGCGCTGGAGAACTGGTCGTAAGTCCGAGCGGTCGTTAAAAAGATAGGTCATTAAGTGAGGAGTTCCTTTACTGTTCAATACTTATCTTCAGAAACACAAAGATATTTGAAACATGTTAAATATTTCTTCATTATGCTTCGTTTCTGGTCGTTATTTTATCTAAAATAAAAAACTCTGTATCAACAAAGAAAACGTTAATTTACATCACATTAGGCTGAGCTACAAAAGAGCACCTTAAGAAAAGTGAACACTAAAAACAGGTGTATGTCATGAGATCTATGCAGTGAAGTTAAACTTTTCAAAAAATAATGCAATGATTTAATCAAATTTTATACTAAATTGGACATCGTAGTTTTCGCCCTTGCATAAGAAGGTCAATAATAATTCTAAAATTTTAAAGTATCAAATTCCACATAATTCATTACTCTATCCATTTTCTCTTAAGCTTTTCAATATTTTTCGATTTTGGGCCTTAGTAAAGTAGCCATTAAATATTAGGGTCCAAAGTCTAATCAAATAATTACATTAAACTTTTAAATACTAAGTTTGGTTGAAATCAGTTAATTATTTTCGAGTTCTTACGCCTACAAAATTTTGATTAACAAATTTCATCAAACACACACAGATCTAGGGAGCAAATGACATCAATTACCGTTAAATTTGGGATATGGATATTTAGTTTGATAGATGTCCTGTTTTATATATAAGTTTTAGAACTTAAGGAAAAAACTGTATTTCGATGTCGCATAGATAACTACTGGATTGTCTAATTATCATCAAATGGAGAAAAACTGAACCTCTAATAACTAAAGAGAACCATTCAGTCAATTTTGTTTTTTTGCCGAATATAAAATATCTTAAGGTAATCAATCAGTAATATATTCGTCTCATTTAATGAGTTTAATTTATATTAAAATTAGAATAGAATTTACACTAAAAAAATACAATACAATAAAAAAAATACTAAATAAAGAAAGCCCTAAAGGCAATACAATTTCATTATTTCTTCAATAGCAAAATCGGATTCACTTATTGCTAATAATTGAGTCAATTCCAGAGGCCGATTCAGTTGAAATTCTTGACTCATGCGGATGTCTTTTTCGTCAGGACAATAAATCGTTTTCTTGTGAAAATGCAGGGTGGTCTACTTCCGGATCTGTCCGCTCGTATCTGATTATTAGTCAGTGATCATTCCCACAACGCAATTGAAACATTTCATGAAAATCACAAACCAAGTCTTCGCTTCAACAACATATAAATCAAGTGTAGTTTTCTTTCTCGTTTTGTTTTACTTCAAAACACTAACACAAAAACGGAGATTGCAAAGGCTTTCTTTTCATTTCTAACTTCATCAAACGTCGTAGACTAATGTGGATAGCATTGGGACAAACCTCCCTCTACAAATTAAATTACAACTAATTTAAAACAACAACTTCCAAAGAACTTAATAATATTTTAAGGAAAGTAGGCTTTATTAATGTTTTCTTTTCATGAAAACGAAAATCCCGTATCTATTTTCTAAATATAATTTCCCCTGAATACAAACATTATTCCATTTGCTGAAATTTTTTTTAATTAAATCGGCATTATTTTCTTCAATTGTCTAAACTGGATTAGTTGCAATAGGATCCAACCAATCATTAACTAAGATTTAACATTAATTGAAGAAAATAAAGCATTAAAAGAAATAGAGAAATCCATTGCTTAGATTCCAATGCGTTTCTACGGGAATTTTTCTTGCCTTCTCGCGCTAATTTCTCGACAAGAAGCCATTGGAAAAAGTTTCAAAGAGAAATAGTTAGAATGTCCCTAACTCTCGAATGGGCATACTAAGTTTCAAGAAGACTGATCCTGAGGAGTGTCGATGTCCGATTGTAAAGTAGACCAAAAAAAGTAAAACCACCTAATACGAAGAAAATAAGAAAAATTTAATGGAAAATGATATTATTGGTGAACTAACTTAAATCAAGAAGCAATAATTAAATCTACTTTTTTAAAATGTTGCATTTTTTTCTTTGTTTTTTAAAGCTATTAAAACAAACTTCAGTGTCATTTATAAATTACAAACAAAAAACATAGCCTACAACAATTTATAATTTTTCGTTTGCTGAAAACTAATTAAACCGCCCCCATTTCAGTTGCTAAAACCCATTTAATGGTAAAAAGCACGCAATAAACACTTGAGGTTACAATGTTCATTGTTTTACCCAGAACTCCACTGTTTCGCTTCCAAATCTACGTTCAAAATCCATTCCATCGTTCAAAAGCTATTAGCAGACAAACAGGATTTCATTATGAAAATTAAAAAAAATATATATATGCCTAGAAATAAAAAAGCATAAAATGCTAGAAAATAAAAGCATAAAAACAAATTGACAATTTCAAATTCAGTTTTAAATAAAACCAAATACAATATTATTGGATATATTTTTATTGAACAACCACACTCCTTTAATATTAAACTGTCGGGCTGCCACTTGGGTTGTTTCCTTATGGGGAAGGCGCCAGCGGCAACAGAGTTTATTAAGTTTCACTTCTAGGAAATAAACGAATTTATTACAAAAACAAAACCTGTATATGAAGAAAATCATGTTCTAATAACCGAGTGCAGCAAAATGTAGCTGCGAGGAATAAAAATATTGCAAGTGATACAAGAAAGCATTCATTTATCAGAGACCAAAAAATACAGACAATTAATCATACGCGCACACAAAAAAAAAATGGCTCTAAATAAAATGACATTTTCAAAATAAATATATGAAAAAGAAGTATTTCAAGTAATACCAGTATTTCTGTAGCACGTTAATAAAACTTCGTTGTCTTTTATTTTTCAGTTATTTATTAATTTATTTATTGTTACTTTAATTCATTGCATTTAATAATTAATAAAGGAATACATCTTCAGGCCATTTATTAAAAAGGATATTCAGTTTGTATCAGGTTTAGGAGATGGTCCCTCAGGAAAAAAAAAAATCAATAATTGCCTAAATTTCATAATATATCTTATTTACAAATTCAACCAGAAAATAAAGGATCAAAAGTAGACAGCAATTAAGATATCAATGAAGATGCAATAATTATTATTTAAAAGAATAGCAGAATAAAAGAATTCACAAGGAAAAGAAAATTCAACATTTAATAAATAATACAGGAGTAATAATGGACATACTGTAATGAATTATTATTTTTATTATAGAATATTTTTATTCCTTATGGATCGAACAGCTTATCCATAAACTTTTCAATCAAATAAAAAGAATAGTTAAATCAACGGTAACAGAAACAAAATCCCATTACATGCTGAAGGTCAAACAAATGAAGTTTTAGAATAGCTGAATGCTACAGCAAGTGCTTGTCTGTCGTGGTATTTCTTTGAGAAAACCAAAACAATAAATAAATAATACACAAAACGAAAAAAACTAATTTTAACAAATTAACATTATTACATGTTTCACCCTCTTTCTCAAATGAATGAGAAATTTTGAATTTGAATGTTCTCAAATGGAATTTCTCATTCATTTGAGAAAGAGGGTCGATTTGACCCTCGAAACATGTAATGATGCTAATTTTGTTAACATAGACCACGGTCGCACAGAACAAATAAACTATTATATACATTCCGCAAGTTAAATTTGCCGTTATTAATAAATAAATAAATCTGAGAGTAGTTTAAGAGTTCAAGAAATCCCACATTGAAGCGCAACTTTATTCCGTACGATTATAAAATCTAACTATGGAAGGATTTATCGTCTCCATCTAATTTCCCATCTTCATTTAGCATTATTCGCTCCTATTCTCTGCAACACCTATTTCTAGACTACCTATAATGTCACTTAGATGCAGAACTGCAACAACATATACACCTTTTTTTTTTATTGTTTCTGTTAAAGCTGCTTTTTCGTTCCTGATCGTTCCCTGGTTGGGAGCCCGATAATGCCCGGAAGTTGGAGCAGCCTCTCTTTCTAACAACCACTTCCGGAGATACGGTTCCTAAGAAACCAAAGCTAAGGGCATTCGCCGAAAGGCTCTAATTAAAGGAAGACGATGAAATGTAATAGATTCCCCTTTAATTACGAGGCCTCTTTCTTTCCTTATCACATAAGACTTGGAATTCGAATTTTCAAGGAAATCTCTCATCTTAATAAAAAAAAAATAAAAAAAAATGAGGTTAGTATTTAATTAAAGGTTTCCTGTTAAACCTAACCATCACTCTTTTTATAGCCAGAAGAATCTTAAAAAGATATGTATATTAACTAGGAAGCACACGTGGAAATAAAATAACTATTATTACCTTATTTTATAAACTGAATTTTCTCTTTTGTCCGTGTGGTGGCGCCACCAATCACTCAAGAAAAGTCTTGGAGAAAGACATGAACTTCTTCAGAAAAATTTGTGGTTTATTTTACTTAAAATCGTACGTTTTCTTTTTCTTTCCTCTTTTTATTTAAGGCATCTCAAAAAACATTTGGCGTTTGTTTTCAATTTTCTGAAAAAATTTAATTCAATTCCAATTTACTTATTAATTCAATTTATTTTAATCATATTGCGCAAACATTAATAGGATTATTAAGGCTAATATCCATTATTTAAGACATTGTTTCAATTCTAATGCTTTTCTATGGAAAGTCAAGGATCACCTTGAAGGATCCTTCCGAAGAAATTGTAATATTCAAAAGTTAGATCATCTCTTTTGCAAGCCAAGTTTAAAGAAGACTCATTCATCCATTTAAAAGTTATTATTGTTGACAAACATAGACGGACAGACTGATTTCATAAGCCTCATTTCCTTAGATTCAGTCTATCTGATTGATATGCTGTTATAGCGAAATTTGAAAAATAGCAGGGTGTCTACTGAATCTCAAACAAATAATTTAAGGACAATTCCCGTACATTTAAGGACATTTTCATAAAAAATTCTGTTCAACCAAAAAAAAAATGCTGAAAATTTAAGGACATAGTCTGATTTTCCCGTACATTTCATGTCAACCCAAATTTCCCGTACAATTCCCGGTTTTCCCAGATTTCCCGGTTGTTAGACACCCTGAATAGTTTCATTCTGTCAATAATTATTTTTATTTACAATCCAATTCATTTTCATTCAATTTCAAAAGCATTTCAATCAAGTTTAAAGTATAAAAAAAAAAAAGTCAATGATCGAAAACTAACATCTTTATTTATAGTCAGCGACAACTCAGCTCAAGATATGTTTCAAAAGCATGCATTGGCTTATGGCAAGGGTGAGGATTTGTAACCCTCCACTGGTTCCGAAAATTAAAGAAATCCAGCAATTTAAACTTTTCTTGTTAAAAAAAAAACCCGTCAAAACTGAGCTATTGAGTACTGGGCGAACCCAACCGAGGAGAGATAGGAATCTCGAAACGGTTCCGTTTTGGGTTCCAGGTACAAAATATCCCAAAATAGCTCAAGTGAGCCTTTAACTGTGTGCGTTTTTATGAATGCTTAAGAAAATATGCCTTATTTTCTTCAATGCACGTTAAAATTATCTTTTATGTGTATGTTTTCTTTATAATTATTCCCTCATATGTTAAGCGTTGAGCTAGCGAGGATTAATTTATTCCCCCCTTTTTATTATTAATTTATGATTTATGTTTTTTAACTTAATGGTCATTGTTTTGTTCATTTGTCCTTTGTATATGTATCTTTTGGTTCCACTGAGCTATTGAGTACTGGGCGAACCGAGGAGAGATAGGAATCTCGAAACGGTTAGTCTTGGGTTCCCGGTACAAAATATCCAAAATAGATCAAGTGAGCCTTTAATTGTGGACGTTTTTATGGCTTATTTTCTTTCCATATTGTCTACAATGCACGTTAAATTTGTCTATTAAAAAAAAAAAGGCCATCGCATACTTGTACCCCCTCATCCATAGGAAAAAGGACAGAATGTTCTTGGTTTTTTTTATTGAAAGGGTTAAGACCGTAGCCCGCCTCATTCCAAATTCGTAGGCACGCCAATGACAACATGGTATACGACAATGTAGCTTTGCAATGATTTAGCAATGGATGACTAAAAACGATTTTAACAAACAACTTTTTAATGAAGATTCTTAAAAAATCATCATCATGTATTTTAAGTAAACATTACAGGGAGGACAAGTGGGAAACACACAAGAATTCACTTTCTTATTGGAATTGGACTAATAATATATTCAAATGTTGCGAAGGATTTCGGGAATCGTTTACAGAGAAATAGAATAAAATAAACGAGCCCATGTTTAAGTTGGACCCTAACTACACTGCGAATCAAATTTTTTAAATTCATCCAGTCGTTTTAGGGTGATGCAAATGCAGACAAAAGGTGATAATTTCTAAAATTGAATCGAAAGATTTCACGTGCTCAGGCAATTACGAATGTATTTGCTAATAATTACTTCAGATAAAGAAGATCCAAATTCAGAAGCTTTTTTCGCTAGTGCATTTCCTGACCCTTTAAATTTTAATAGTGAATTACAAATAGAATAATACAGAAACGACTTCATTCAGAGAATCTCTACCGGAAAAGAACGAGAGCCCTTGAAAACAGATTCATGGCACTTCTAAGAATTTCTACATTCCAGCGCCACGCATGCGCTGTCTAACAACGATTCACAACTCCACTTCCGCCTGTGATTTTTATCTCTTGACGACGTAGAATTTTAAGAATCTGTGTGAGATAAATTCCGTAAGTCTTTTTGCCAGAGTGCAAAGGTCATCTAATATTTACAGTCGACTCTACCTAGAAGTTCGTCGCTCTCAATTCTTGGTCTTTAAAAGGGTTGAAGAAAAAAAAAAAAATCTCTTTACTACATCTGTTCCCACTGCTGTCAACTTGTTAATGGATAACCAAAATTCAGCTTATACTTTTGCAGATGAGTTATTCAAGGCCATCTAAAAAGATATGCCACGGCGCTGCAAAGAAAAACGTAATACTATGGCAATCCGACATACTATTACAATAAAGTAATCTCTCTATTACACAGCCAAAATAACTCTCCTGTTGTACAAGTGCTGTTGACGTTTTCTTTTTGTGAACAGTGGCCTGTATTTTTGTTAGGCCTTACATGTTACGTAAGTCTGACGTCACATGTCCTTCCGCCTCCCATCTTTAACTGTTTAAAATTTCTTGACCGTCTTATGACGATTCTCTCGAGAACTTCTTGGTATTTTTACTACTAAAAGGTCTTTTGGTCCAAATCAGCGAAGAATGCGTGTCTGATTCTTATTTATTGTTGTAATAATAGTTTCAAGTTGCTTCTCAATATAGGAGGAAGATTCGGTTTTAACTAATTAATAATTCAAATAATTAATGCTTTATTGTATTTTAATAACAATGATATCATTTAAATCGATATCGTAAATTAGTAAATCACTTGTCTCGACCGAAGAAGTTCTGCCTGTATTACTAACGACATCTAGTGGCCTTTTCGTAAAAGCTAATTACTTTTATCTTCTCGACCTGGAATTTAATTTTCTATTAAATACTTTTTCATCAAAATCAGACAAATAAAAATAACATTGTTTTGAAAGGATATAAAAAGATTACTGTGGTCTTTATTAATTAATTTATTTATTTATTTATGAAGTGATAGAAAGCGCAAAGGGGAAAAGTTTGCGAACCACTCTACTAAAAAATCGGCATTGTTGGTTTTCCGAATTACGCCTTCCAACCTTCTGTAGCAGAACAACATCAGTTTTTATTATTATTACAAAAGAAATCATTTCATAGTGAGAATCTTTTATTGAAGAAAAAAAAGATAATCGCCCATCTCATCCAAATAGAAAAAAGTGTAAAGAAAATAACGACAGAATAAGAAAACTCATTGAAATAATGTTTATCTATAAAATAAATGAGAGTGTTTGTTTGTTTGTCTTGAAACAACGTCGCCATTTCTCAATGGATCTTAAAACACGGATCTCAAATTTGGCACCGGAGGTTCCCATGCATCCCAGAATAATGCATGAAGAACGAAAACCCGGATCCGGACTAAGGGGTGTAAAAGAAAGGGAGGTGGGGGACTTTCCTGAAGGGTTTTGGAACACCGCTTGAGTTGCGAAAATGAAATTCATATATATTTTTTGTTCGTTGTTAAAATCTATAATAAACGTATTCGACGAATTTTCGAATATTCGCATACTAGAGGGTGTAAACGGGAATGGGGGAAGGTTAGAAGGCAAACTTTGATGAAGGATACTTTACGGGGTTTTCAAGTTAAAAAATAAAAATATAACATTACTTTGTACCAACTGGGAAAACTCAGGACAACTCTTCTAGCAAAAATAATCGGGCGGCTTACAAAAAGTAATAAATCAAGAATATGAATAATAAAATATGAAATAAAAACTAAAGACATTTTTTCACTTCTCATTGTTGAACTTTTTAAAAATATACATCATACCAAAATTTATCCTAGCTTGTGGAAAATAGGTTATATTTTACCAATTCAGAAAGAAGAAAATATGAAAGACTTCCCAAATTATACGCCAATTTCAGTTTTATCAAAGGTTTCAAAAATTCTAGAAAGTTACTTTACTAAATCAATAAATGATTTTATTATTAAATCAAATATCTTAAAACAAAACCAATACGCTTATCAGTTAAATAAAGATACTAAAAAAATATTAAATCACTTAAATAAAGAAGTTACACAAAATTTAAAGAAAAGCAAAGTATCAATAATAGCATTTATAGACACTTTAGCAAGACTTGACAAAATTGACCATAAAATCCTATTAAAAAAAATTAATAAATTACGGAATAAGAGGTGATTTTTACGATCTTATTAAAAATTACTTAAAACATATTAAATTATTTATTTTGCTTTTGAATTTTCTAAGTAAAACATAACATTAAGAGAGGTGTACCACAAGGTTCAAATTTAGGTCCTTTGTTTTTTATTTTATATATAAATTCTAAAGCGATTCTAAAGATTTCCATTTACGCTGATGATCTAATATTAAGAAGTAGCAATCAAGATAAAAATCTTACTTCTATAGATCTTTAATAAGACTTAAATAATATCTCAAATTGAGCTTCAGCGAAAAAAAATGATAATAATTCAAAAAAAAAAAAAAAAAATTAATTATCATCAAAACAAAAAATACAAAAAAAAATTATAAATTACCTTTTAAATTACGTATTATTTATTCTGTTTTGGCACGTATTTATAACAAAGATAATCAAAATTGTGAGAGCATTGATGTAATAAATAATAATCGTAAATATTTAGGTAAATCGTTTTAGATCGTGAAATGAACGCAATTATCTAATAAAAAAGATTAAATTGGTATTTGTTTCTCAAATAGAAAACATAAAAATGAAAGAATGTAAACAGAAACTGACTGTTTATAAAGCTCTTGTTGATTCTGTCTTGAACTAAGGATTACAAGTGCTGGTGTTTCTAAAGCCCCGCGCGAACACCATCCAACTTTGCACCAACTTAGTCGGCCGATTTTTTTCGTCACGAGTCGGTAGAGACAGTTTTGAGCCAGTTTTTCACCGACTTGCCATCAACTTTAGTCCGCCGACTCGAGTTGGTTCTGCACGGGCAACTCGGAAAGTTGGTGGGAAGTCGGTCGGAATCACAGGGCAGCGTTGGAACACGTCAGTCGTGACGTCACGCCCATGGAAAGAAATGGCGTTTGTAACGAGTTCACCACTAATCTTTAAAAATATTTGATAACATTTATATAAATTTCAAAAATCAAATGACGAAAATAAAACAAAAATAAGAGTAAAATATAAAATTTTGAATAAAGAAGAAAAATTTATTTATAGCGTTATTTTTAAAAATATACATAAATACAAAAATACCAGCGAAAAATACTCTTCTGAAAACAAAACAAGACCTCGCTGATTGAAGATTTTCAACATTCCTACTATAAGCAATACGTTTGGATTTAGATTAAATGAATACACTTACCCTAAAATATTGAGGCAAATAAATTGGAATAATTATAATTGTAATAATTTTAGAGAAATTAAAAACCAATTAATGTATGATATAGGAAATAAAAATATAATCAAAAACTTTTAATTTATACTCTAACATTAATTAGATTTCTTTTTTTTTTTTTGAAAAGACGCACATTAAAGAACGTTCTTTGATGTGCGGAGTAAACTAATCTAGAAAAACAATGAAAACGCACAAATTACGCAACAAGAAAAGGATTCGCACCCTGAGCTGTCACCAGGAAGAGACTGGGACGGACCGTTTCGTCCTTTTTTTAGGACTCATCAGCCAGCCCAACTCATTGTTTTTCTAGATTAGTTTACTCCGCACGTTTTAGAGCATTCACTAATTTTGAACATACGGCTTAGTTCTTATTTAATGCCTTTATTACATTCCTTTTGTGCCTTGCGAGTTGCAGGCCAAGGAACTGTTGTATTTTTTAATTTAGTTGATTTTTGGTTAGGAAAACTTTGGGTCCCACTCTTTTTGGTTAGGAAAACTTTGGAGCGAGAACCGGGATCGTAACCTCTCGCACCTTCTGAGTCTGTCATCCGTAAAGTTTGGCTGGCTGATTAATGGCTGCGCCATTAAAATGGCATTTTGAAATGTGTGAGTAATCAAAGAAACAGATGTATGTCGTTGTGATTAGGGCTGGGCGAACACGTACCAATATGCGGCAATATTGGTGGACAATATTGGTCATTTTGATTGGTACCAACCGTTTCCAGCAATAAAAATGAACAATATTGCCCAATATTGCCCATTGGCGATTGTCGGAAAAAAAGGAACAATTTTAGTTGGCGAGAAATATTGCTGGTGAGCGAGCGAATCACATGAACGGATGAAATCACGTGACAATGGTGACGTAGAAGGAAGGCGGGACTTTGAAAATCGGAAAATCACTCACTCACGCCGGCCATTTTGTTTGAGAAACAAGGCTTAAAATCAGCAAAATGGGTCGGCCCAAAACAGATAATTCAAACAACAACATTTTATCAATTGATAATGAAAGAATCTTAATTGATTTCTACAGAGGGACGGCGTTTAATACTATAGCAATTCTGTACGAAAACACGCTCTCTCTAGCTCTCCCTAGTGAGCAACGCCGTAACCAGGCCAATACTCGTAAAGGAAAACCTGTGTGTTCGCGGACAATACCAACTGCCAATATCAATAATGACCAATATTGCCGCTTATTGGTACGTGTTCGCCCAGCATAACTAAATATTAAACTGTTTATACGAGTAACTTTCATTTTTTTTTTTCTGTTCTGATTAACGATGGCAGATAAGAGTAAAAAAGTCAATTATGCATTTATATGACGACTGCACTGCAGTATTCGTGTATTGATAAGTGCAAAAAAAAACAAAAACAAAACAAAACAAACTAAGTGTTTGAAAACGACGGCTTCGCTCTACGACAACGGTCTGGAACCTAACATGTTGTAACACCGGCACACGCCAGTCAACCCTAGAAACACTCTGGTGTGATGACATTCTTTTATTCCTCAATAAATGTAACGATTTATTCTTTTTTGTCTTAAAATAACAGCAAACTCTCATAAACAAATACTCTATCAATAGATACTAAAACATACAGATACAACAGATATTAAAAACATATGTCGTAAACAGATGAAGTAGTACTGTTTGTTTTTGTTTCCGAGAACCTTCAGCGCTTTTGCGCATGCGTCAGGTCACCTTCGATTTCATCAAAATAGGGGTGAGGAGCAATAAAGATGGGATGTTTACTTTTTATCAGTATTAGTTAACTAGTACTAGTAGCTGCGTTCTATTTGCGCTTTTCGGGAAAGAATTATGGAAAGAATAAATACTATTGCAGAAATAACTCTTCCGTTAAAACAGGTCTTAGGAAAGTACCTATCTCAACGTATCATCCTTTTGCGGAGTAGAATCGTCCGCTAGTAATGGGTCTGGCTTTCTAAAACGAACAGTATTTATATAGCCTATATTGCAAAATAAAATCCCACATTCACACAAGCTTTCTGAAATTTAAGCTTAAAATTCATTACATTCAGTAACACATTTATCATCAAAAAAGAATTTTAATGTTAATTTTACTTCTTAACATTGAACTTCGATTATTTGCTTAAGATATCTGTAATACGAAAGACGGTAAACAACAATGGCCAGACCAAACTGTTTACCAAAAGAAGGTAATTTTAATTTCATATTTATATTTTAAGAATCTGAAAGTTAAAATCAAACTTTCGATTATTTGTACCTATATATCATTTTTAGTTTTTGATTTCATTTTTCAATATTGTATTTAGATTATTTGATTTTTTAATGCATACGCAAAGGTATAAGAAAGATTTATTTCTTATGTATAAATCATTTAAGATATAAACTTTTTAGGGAAAATTAAGAAATACTTAATGTATTACTATTAGTATATAAACTATTTTGAGAATTAAAATGAATTCAGACTTTAATATTTATTATTGGTTGTTAGCTAATTATGTCTGTTGATCTCTAGACAATCATCCTATTAATAGGCAAAAATTGTACGGATCTTTGTAAATTTGTAAGCATATTCGTCCCACTTCACCGATACGGAGCGCCATTTCACAATTATTATCAGCGTATTGAGATTTTATTTCCCACATAAATGAATTTTATACTGAAATGCATGAAATTCTTGCGTCAAAATTTATCAGAGAGTTTGTAAAACCTTGGTTTTTACATAATTTCGGCTGTGTAGCCGCTCGCTCACTACTCAACGAAGTAGGGGAACACGTGCCATCATTGTTGCCCAAACAAGATTATTGGTATTGGCTGTTAGACATTCGTTATTGTTATTGTTGAAACTGGTAAATCATTTTTTTATTTTCTTTTGTTTTAACAAAATTTGCCTTAGTCATTCAAATTATATGTGGGCTGTTGCGGAAGTCATGGCTTTTAAAAAATGATCTTAAGTTAAAGTTGCGATCAGGCCCAGAGGCCCACGCAATGCAACTGGAGGGTAGGCTCCAGTGTTCAGAACCTACGGGACAAAGTTGAGGACGGGGGGTCGGCCCGTCGCTCGCCCGCCTTTAACTCCCGGGAAAGAAACCCGGTACCCATTCTATTGAGGGCTGGGTAGACCCTAGGGCCCGTTTGGAGGAGAAAGAAGCGTGGAAAAATTCCCGTCCTCCGCCGAGCCCGGGAATCGAACTCGCCACCTCCAACCCGCAGCCAAGCGCCCTTACCCACTCGGCTACCGGGCCCACAAAAAAATGATCTTAGAACATCTTTTTCAAATCTTGTGTTTTTCAAAAATTTCGGGACATTTCAAAAATGTGGCATTTGTTTTACTTCCGTTCATATTGCCTCAATTCGACGAGCCTATTCTTTTAGGGCAGCAGGTTGCCATTAAGTTTCATAATGAGAAACCGCAGCGTTGGCTACTTTGAAAGTGGTAAATCAATTTTTTTTTTATTTTAACAATGTTATAATATTATTTTAACAAATAAGCCGATATTCAAATTACATTTGGGCTGTTGTAGAAATCATGGCTTCTAAAAAAATTAGCTTAGAACATCTTTTTCAATCTTGTGTTTTTTCAAAAATGTGGAATTTGTTTTACTTCCGTGAATATTTCACGAGTCGCAAACTAGTTGATTTTCTATTGAGCCACCGTGGTTTTATTTATAAGGCTGTTAAAGGACTTATCTATTAGTTATCTATTAATTCTACGACTGATTAAAAGATTTTAGTCATTGAACTGATTAATTCTCAACTGAATCTTACAAATACTTAGTTAAAAATACTGTCGTTTTTAATGTTAATTAAAGGGAAGGTGTGAAATACTATGACGTAATATTAGTGAGGGAGTTTCACAAGATTGTGACAAACGGAGGGGAGAGGGTGGAAAATAACAATATGTAATATAAGATGTTGTTTTTAAACTAGTCACGCTAATTTTTGTCTTACATTTCAATCTGCGATTTCAAATCCCGAAGTAGAAGGTTTTTTTGATGGGGTTTCACCTTCTCTTGTGAAATGCCATTGAATAAATAAATTTCCTATTTTGTTTTAAACGTTTTAATGGTTTGTTTCTTAAGAAAACGATAATTTATCACAAATTATCGGTATTTCGGAGCCAATTCGGTTTGTTTATACAAGAAGTGCATTTATATCTTGATCACCTGTAACAGCAGTACAACTACAGTTGATAATGATTCAGTGAGTCTATACACCTATAATTTATAATATTTAGCAGTTCTCTTCAAATTTAAACATCCTGAGATCATTAAAATACAATAAGCCTTAAAAATCCCCATCTGCTGCTTATGATCAAGTTAATTTGCACCCACAGTCAATATCGTTGTCACCAAAAACAAACGTGTACTGCTAAGCATTCTTAATAGTTTTCATTTAGCCAAATGACGAGCGATCAATGGACAGGGTCTCTTGGTAATCACCGTAAAGGCAGGCAGCTGCTTCAGCTATTGCCCTAAGAATCCACCGATCCAATTTGATTGTACGAAGGTGTCAAAGCCATCGAAGACATTATTGTATCTTCGTAAGATCCACCTGGACAAAACAACAGACCCAAGTAACTTTTGCGTAACCCGACGATTTGTTGAATACTGTCCAGCTGCAGGTAATCAGTTTCCAAGCCATCTACAGCTTTCACGGGTCTAGAAAAAAGAAACAAGAAGGGTTTCTTAAGAGATTAACAAATCTCTACGATGTGATAAAATGGAAGAAGAACCATAACACAGTTCTGTTTTTGACTGAACATGAGAAGTCTTACAATTGTGCACGAAACATTTATCGCCTTTGTTTTTCTCTTAGTCTTCGTCTGTTTCTACGAGTTTCATGCTACAGTGGCGAGACGGAACTAAAACTTGTAGGATCCTTATGTATGGTACAAAGTAAAACAGACCCATTTATTTTGATCCCCACACTTCTCATCGTTCAAAAATGTCCTGGAAATTCCTCGCTTAAACAGATGGACTGATTTGTATGATATATATACCCACTTTCTTCTACTAGTCCGTAAAATAGATCTGAAAGTCACCCTACGATAAGACAATTGACCTTATTACATTAAACAAACATATACATGCATTCTTTTTTTTATATATGTTAGATTTACAAACTTGTATCGAATTGTTATTTTTTCCTACTGAAATTTATCTCGTTACTTAAAAAATAAACAAACACAATCTTTTTTTCCTCTTCAAATTCCTGTACGCAATGAACATCATCACATACGTTAATATCATTGTCTATCAAAACTTCCAATTATAATTGTTTTTGCATCTGAGGAAAGTATTTGCAATAGATTTATGTAATTCCCCAAGGAATCCCCAAGAAGGTGCTTTTATCTAGTGTTTAAAATTTGATTCATGTTGATAACAATAATAACCAATCAATACATGTTGTTTTTCTAATCGAAAGAATTGGTAGTAATAAATAAGAAAAACCTGCAATATAAAAGAATCATTATTGATAAGATTGAAGAATTCTTATTCATTAAAATTAAAATAATGAAGAGATGGAAAAACTTTTTCGTGAACATATCTCGTGAAGATATTGTCATGAACTATCGACAATCGTAAAATGTAAATCTGGAGTGTAATGAGCAACAATCGAAACGAATAAAGAGGAAGAAGTTGCTGTTATTCAGAGTGAGAAGGAGAAAAGAAAGAGATGTGGCGTAGTGGAAATTACCGATAGATTTCTCCAGAAGATTCTGTATAAGTACGGATCGAAAGCAAAATCAATATATCATTGATTACTAATACTTATTTTGTAATAGTGTGAATTTACGATGAGCTGAAGTTTTTTTCTATTCAGGAATTTGTCGTTTTGTGCGAAGTTTTAGGCGGCATCGTAGGCTTATGGGACGATCTAACGGAATCATAGCTATCTTGGAAATATTTACCGGGTCCTTCAAAAGGTATAAGCAGCTACGAACGAACACAAGGTAAAGCAATGGAAAAACGTGACCAGATTCACCCAAGCTCAAAGTAAGTAGATTTATACTTAAAGTAATTTATTGCGCGGGTGATTCATCATGAAGAATTAATCACCATCGAGTCATCGAAGGGTAATTGAATACATACAATAAACTATGAATCTTAGGTTAAAGATAAATCACTATCAGTGAGAATAAGACTTTCTATAAGTGATTAAAAGATTTCAACGAAAGAACTTTTTATGTAGACTTTGTTGCTGTAATATAGTTTCAAAGTGATATTCAAGAGTAATTTAATAGCAAGCTGTTAACCAAGTGAATAGTCATTTAAGTAAATTACTTAAAAATATTTGTGCTGTAATATAATTGAGGAACTTAATACAGGAAAGAGAATAGGTTTATTTAATTATTTCTACAAAGTGTGGTTAAACCTAGTGTGAACTCATAATATTTCACTTGAAAGTTTAGAGGATTCAAACACATCAATTACTCATCATTCATTTATAATTGATATATTACCAGCCTTGTTATTCTTCTATTTTAGCTAAAAGAATCTGTAATATTCTAAAAGGATTTACTGCTAATTGGAAGTGCTTAAATATATAAATAAATGTGATATCTCAAACGTTTGTCTTGAGAATTTTATCAATACATAATTAACGGGTTAACTTCCTTGGACGAAATTAAATAAGGGGATGTACCTAAGATTAGAGAAGCAATCTTCAGTTTTATTTTCCTTGTCTCATTCCATTTTAATAAAAATTTAAATTGTAGATGAAACAGCTGTCGAAGATCCCTGTTGATAACAAGGGAAGGCGTGATTTGAAACCACCTTTTTTTAACGTAAAATTTCGACAAGATTTTCATTCCTTTTTTTTTTATTATTAGCTTTGATAAAGTAATAACTCGACGAAGCACCGACAACATAAGAGACATGTGCACCACTATATTAGAACAATTCCATTACAAATTAGCAGACATAAAAGTTAATCATGTTATATATTGTAGTTTTTTAATTTGTCTTTAGTTCTTGAGGGGTCTTTTGCCATCTGAAGAATGTATTTCTCTCCCCATTCGTACGCCTTTTGGGTCTTGCACTGACCTTGGGTAGCCTTGGCTGATGAAAGCCTAATAAGCTCGAAACAGCTGTCCCAAGGTCACAGCTTGACTCATTATCATTTTATTATGTATTGGTTTCTTTTGTTCATCTGTTTGAGGGTTTTTTTCTTATTATTATTTATTTATTTATTTATTTATTTATTTATTATTTTTTTCTTTCTTTGTGGTCAAATTTCTTTTGTGGTGAGCGTATAGCTGCCAAAGGATTTGATTTCCATAATATATTGTTGGTTTTAATTTGTTGTCTTTAGTTCTTGAGGGGTCATTTCCCATCTGAAGAATATAAGTTACCGACAGAGTCCGATATATTTCCCCTATTTAAGGAAAACATCCCAAAAACCCACCACAGGATATTTATCCTTGAAACTGTTTTATTTTGGCGAATGAGACTTCCTTATTAACACCTTCAGGTGAATCGCGTGCCACCGTATTGACAGTGCATTCAAATCACGCCCTCCTGGAACTCACTAGTAAACAAGAAATCATTATTACCCAACCAACAACAACTTCGTCATCTCTTCCAGGAATTTCCTTTCCTTCGTTTGACCTGTTTATTCCAATTCTTTTTTTCTCTTCAATATCTACTGGAATTGCGCCATTACTCATAAAATGGAAATCATTCCAAACTATTCTCACCGTCCTGTTCATTACCAAAGACCTGTTATTAAAAATTAACAACTTTTAACTCAACTTTATCCAACTCTCATTTTAATTTAATTAATTAATTCTCAGAGTTTAACTAAAAAAATATCAGAAAACTTAAAACTGTTACTTTATATTTTTAAGAATTTGACAAAATTAATAAAAAAAAAATTATAAATTTTAAATTTCTATTCATTATTTTTTTTACCTTATTTTCCAAGGAAAATGAAGATTGTTAAATAATAAATACACACAGCAAGTTTCAAACGGATCTATCCAAAAATAAGCGACAAGAGATTAGGATATATCAACTTTTCTATTTATAATCTTTTTGCATTGGTCCCTTATCGAAAATTAGCGCTAGAAGACAAAAATCCAAATGATGAAAAAATTAATAAACATGCGGAGGCGTATATTTTGGAAATTCAGGGCGAATGTTAGAAGAACGGATTGAGGAACACGTCACAGCATTTAGGAACAATCGACCTAAAGTATCGAATTGGGCCGAACACTGCATAACAGAAAATCATAACACAGACCCAAAAGTTACAATCCTTTTCAAAATTCAAGATAAACATAGTAGGTACGTAATAGAAGCATGTATCATCAAGATTTTTCAATGCATAAATAAAGACAAAGGGTACATGGTAAACCCAAAGATCCTATCCTACTTCCAGGACTTAGTAAAAAACCAAATGGAGAAATTTCAATAAAGAAAGTGAACTAATAATTATAGCTATTGCATAAAATAATTGGTTTTGTTAAAACTATTTTGATACATTGTCATTAATAATTGGTTTTGTTAAAAGTCTTTCATTGTTATAACAATAATATATCTGCATTATACATACAGTATCAGTATTAAGAAATGTAATGGAAGTTACTCTTTGTTGTTTTAAAAAAGGTTTGAAAAAGCGGAAAGATACTGTTTTCGCGAAATATCACCGATAATAAATGAATATATCAAAAGATGGAGTTT
>JAFIDM010047656.1:0-39389 GCA_023159025.1 Thereuonema tuberculata
AGAAAAGATGATTTATCAACATAACATCACTAAACACACTCATATTGTCACTACTGCCTCATGACAAACACTGAGGAGGCCTTAGTGTTTACATTTACTGTCGAAGAACACAACAGCAGCTTCATTCAGGATAGGCCGTTTACTTCTTTCTGCATAACTTCTATTCAGCCTTCCTACTTAACAGTTGAAATCCTTAGATGAGTAATCAAATGTATCCCAGATCCTTGCTGGCTTTTTGAACTTCTATTACAACAACAGGCTCCAATCCATTTGTATGAAAACCTAAAGAACAAAGCAGAAATGTTAAAAAAATAAATCAAATATTTTAATTTGAAATCTATGAGTTAGGGTTTAGAGTTTAAAAAATTATAAATATATACATTTATATCTTTGAATGTAAAAAATTACATATATATAGATATATATATCAAACAGGCAAAACTCAAAGCTGGCCATTCGAGTTTCGCAATATATCTATCTATGGGGAAGATATAATTAAATATGCTTTATAGTTTGGTCCTGAAGGAGGAGTGAGACATGATACTGTAGGTCCGTTTTTTGAGGGATTTCCTCACTCCGGGATGAGATGTGGTCTTGATATTTCGGCCCCGTGCAAACAACATTCCCTCGGAATCAGACACGATGAACAACTCATCCGAGGATCTAACGACGAAAGTCGTTCATTATGCGCTCACCTTCATGTGATTGACTTTTAAAACATCTCCCGAAGAAGGCCCGAGGCACGGGGCCGAAATATCGAGACCACATCTCATTCCGGAGTGAGGAAATCCTTCAAAAAACGGACCTACAATATGCTTTATATGAATTTTTTTTTAACTTTTCTTTAATTTGGGAGTGGAGACTTCTGGAGAAAGAGAATCAGCAGTGAATCATTTAACCCTAACTTCTATATTATCTTTTGACTCTTTAGTTCATTTTAGATAAAACAGAAAGATGTAATTTAGCAATCTCTTTTTCTTACAAATTAGAATTCAATAATCATTTACGAAGGCAAGTTTTTCAGAAAAAAAAAAACAACAAAAAACTTTTGAGCAGCATTTATGAGAAGTTATATGTTTTCTCCTACAAATTGGCAACTGAAATGCCAGCAATCAATTCAAATATGTCAGGTAAAAAAAGGTGAGATAACCAAAGGTCAAACCTTTCAATCGGTCTTTATTCTGCATAATTTGGATTTCTTTCTGAAGAAAATGAGATTTAATAAAATCATTATAGTTGAGATTGGAAGTGCCCAGTGGAGACACCTGTTTGGAGAATAGATTTTCCAATATCCCTCTCTCTGGGATTTACTATGAGAGGTGAAAAGGTCACGATTGATTAAATGGGAGCAATGATTAGGAATTAATGGTAATTCATGATTTTTCAGTTGTGGCAACTTAACTAAAGATCATCCCCAACATCTAATAGTCACTGTAAAAGTGAACATTTCTCAAAATAAAAGAGAACAGGATTTGTTCTTAACTGGAAATCCACATTTGGATTTGGAAGCAGTATGAAAGGACAGTTATTTATCTATCAAAGTTGTTCTTTTCCAGTAAGAACTTAGCCTATTAATTTATCAGGAAACTCATAAAGATGGCCTTTAGATGGTATTAAAGTATTCTAATATGTAAATATTATAAAATAATGCATCTTATGAGGATGAATGTCCCTTCTTATTAAAGGGCTTTTGAATATTTTACAGAAGAGTATTGTGTATAAGGAAGAAATGCTTTGTTTATGTATATAGCTACATTTAAGTTAATAAGCTGTAGTCTTATATATTTTTTTGGTAAAAGACTAGTTAACGGCACCCCGATTGACCGGAAGTCGATTGGATGAAATCTGTTTGGAAGGCTAATGAATGGGAAAAAATTTTGAAAGGGCCAAAATTGTTTCCAAATTTACCAATACATACATCCTGTAGCTCAGCAGACCTAATCTACCCTAACCTACTGCCAATTGGAATAAACGATTCGGTCCTACAGACCTCATTAGCATGAAAGTTGTTTCAAAGGCCGTATGAGGGGTGCCGGATACTAGACTTTAGCCATTTTCTTTTTTAGATTTCAAGTTTACCTACTTTTGTTATTACTATATTGAAGAATTATAAGAAGACTTTTTATTTTTTGGTATGGGACTTTTTATTTGCTTATATTTCAAAAAGTAATATAAGAATGAAACTCTTTTGATTGAGTATTTGTCCAAAGACTATTTAGACACATACTGCAAGTGTCTAAGAATTACTTATTTAATATTCATTTTAGAATTTATAAAAATATGGCAGATAGAGATAATGTAGAGATTATTTCTTTCACTTGGAGAAAGAAATATACAAAATTAAAACCATTTTGGAATTGACAAAAAAAAAAAAAAAGAATAAAATAAAAGCACAACTTTTTTAAGCACTCAATTCTTATAAGAGAAAACTGTCACAACTGTTTTGACACACACTATTTTTATTTTATTCTAAATTTCAATATCTTTTTTATTTGAAAGTTATTTCAATACATTAATTTTTTAAAAGTATACAGGCAATGAACTAGCAATGGTTTTTATCTATAAGCAAATGAAATATTATAATTATTAACTTCAATTAATCCAAATAATAAAATATTCGTTTTAATAAAAGATGAAGGGAGTTGAATTTTTCTCAAACGAAACCCAAGTGCAGATGTATTTATACTTTTAATATTAATTATAATATTGTCACAATTTAAGATTTTTAATGTATGTAAAATCTATGATTATTAATTATTTAGAAAGAATTAATGCAAATATGAGTAGGCCAAGAAGTTCCAGAAAAGAAATAGAGGGGAAAAACTTTAATAATTCGATTTTTCTTTAGAATGCAATACTTTAAATCTTAATATAAGAACTATAAAAATATAAATAAAAATAATTATTTATAATAATTTAAATATCATTATTTGTATTACTTTTGATAAATTGAAGATTTTTTTTTTAATATTTAAATTAAGTTGCACTTTTGTTAAATTACTTTTTATTTTAATATTATCAATTC
Source organism: Thereuonema tuberculata (assembly GCA_023159025.1). Taxonomy (NCBI): domain Eukaryota; kingdom Metazoa; phylum Arthropoda; class Chilopoda; order Scutigeromorpha; family Scutigeridae; genus Thereuonema; species Thereuonema tuberculata. The sequence continues at coordinate 3,026 of JAFIDM010047656.1, forward strand.
TAATATTTTTTATCATAAAAATGTTATTAAGACTATGTGAAAAAACAATGAAAAGTAAAAATAACTAAGCTTAAAATATATTTAATATAAGAATAGTTTAGGACTTTAAAAAGAAAATTCTAAGCAAATAAAAAAAAAGAAATAAGCGATATGGGTTGTTAATAGGAATATTTTATTTTTTAATCCATAAAGTCTTTTATAAATTATTCTTGTTTAAAATCAATTATAATGAAATAAAATTCTAACTAACCTTACAACTATTATAATCGGATGCATGTAATCTCGACCACGCAAATGATGAAAATGAAAGAAATAGCAATTAACAGTTGTAATTAATGATATGAAAATTACTTAAATATAACAATAAATGCGTAAATGGCTTTCCGATTTCTCAGTTCTCACCGGAAGAACCCAGCCGGATGTTTGGATCACATGGCTACTAGGTAGCCAATCAAAAAATTCAATTTCTAAGCCAAGATACATTGCCTTATTTATTCCTCTTTTTTAGCAATGTTTCTCGTCGGCCTCGGTTTCGGTTTCTCGAGTGTGACGTCACGCGCACAAGCACGAGGCCGACGCACAAGCAGTGAGTGGGTCTCTGTGATTGGCCCAATCTTTCTCTTCAGTAACCAATGAAGCTTAACCTTGCGAGACCATCTTCGTTCAGATTTGAATTTGTTAGCCATTTTGAATTTTCTGTATAACCGTTGTTTTATTTCAAACTCAGAAGTATTGAACGTCATTTAGACAAGAACTTGTTTTATTTTGAAAACATCAAGTTAGTCGATCTCTATTAAACTTCTTTAATTTTGTTTTCCTAACATAGAATTATCGGTAAAAATCGTATTTACGTAAGTTCCATATTCTTTCAATTCCTTTCTTTTCATAATTTCTAATGTAATTCATAATAAAAAAACTCCGCGCACAGCATAATTTAGTATTTAACATTAGTTAATTAAATTCTTTCGCGAATTTTCGGAAATTTAACGTCTTCCCTTTGTCAGTACCACCAAGCACATTTAAACAAAATTAAAATATATTGGAATAACTACAAACAACAAAAATAGTTTTGAACACAAAAACAAATTAAAAACACGTTAACGCAACAGATTAGATTGTTGTTACAATGACTCATCCATTTAATATAATTCATTATTTTAAACAATTTTGGTCGTTATTTTTTGTAATAAAAATATGCTAACATCAATTGTTACCAATTTCTAACTTCAATTTTTAATAAATCTCTAACTAATAAAATAGTAGCAGCGTCTACATTAGTTCCTTCGTACCTATTAAAATTACTTTCTTTATTATTTTTTACTATGATTTTTCTATGATAACTTTCTATGATTTTTCTCATCTTTAAATCCGTTTCTTTATATGATTGATTTTGTGACTAGGAATACTTATTTTAAATATGATCAAAAAGTTTTTAAACAAACAAAAGGTTTCCCGATGGGCTCCGATTTCGGGAACTTTGTGTAATTAGCATTTAAATCATTTCGAGAACAAATTGTTAATACATGATGTAAACTGTGACCCCTCAAAGACTAAAATCAAGAAAACAAAATGTGGATTCCCAAACCTTGGGCAGCACTCAGGCTGCCACAAATGGTATTTGACCACAAATATTATTTTATTTTATTTTTTTTCCTTTTGTGGTATTGCTGCCCAAGGTTTTGGAATCCACATTTTGTTCTTGTTTTTTATTTTCTTGATATTAGTCTTTGAGGGGTCACAGTTTCCAATCATGTATTCTTAATACCTCCCCTCCTACGCTTGAGTCATGCACTAGCTGATTAGCTCTGGCTGAGGAGAGCCTAATAAGCTGGAAACGGCCGTCCCAGAGTATCAGCTCGACTCAAAAGGCATTCTAAATTAGAACAAATTGTTAAATGAAAAACAGAACACACAAAAGTTTGAATATTATCGTTATGTTGATGATATCTTGTTAATTTGGTTTGGTACAATGCACCAATTTGATATCTTTTTTCATAATTTAAATAAAAGAAATAAAGATTCAAAGTTTAAAAAAGAAATTGCAGAAAACAAAGTATTAAATTTTTTAGATGTCAAGTTGATTAAAAATGGAACATTATAGAAAGGATTACCAAAGTGACCATGTGTTTAATTTTTGATCTGGACATAGAATTAATATAAAAAAGAATATTGTGGAAAATTTTATTAGAAGAGTAGACAAAAATACAAGTAATCAAGAAACCTATTTGGAAAAAAATAAAAGAAATGACTAACATGTTAAAGAAAAATGATTATACAGATATATTTATTCAGGGCCGCGCCAAGGTATGTTGGCGCTGGGGTGCCAGGCAAAAGTTGCCGCTGCTAATAAGCTAAATTTAATTTAGCCTAAATTTAATATTTTTCATAATAAAACAAATATATGTATAATTACATATTTTGCATATATTTCCATTCCATTAGTTGTTGTTGTTGTTATGTTCCGTCAAGTCGAAGACGACTTCTGGTGACTCGATGGACAAAGGCTCTCCAAGCAGTTCGATCAAGCACCCTTTCTTTCAACTCCTGAAGACACAGATCAGATGACTCCACTATATCATCCATCCATCTTCTACGTGGTCTTCCTCTTCTTCTTGTTCCTTCAACTTTCGCCAGCATTACTGTCTTTTCCAAACCATTTTTTGACCTCATAATGTGACCAAAGTACCTTAGTTTCTGTCTCATAATCCTACCCTCGAGAGAGCAACTAGGCTGGATTTCCTCAATTACTGAGTGATTAGTTCTAAAAGCTGTCCATGGAATCCGAAGTACTCTTCTCCAGCACCATAGCTCAAATGCATCAATTCTTCTTCTCTCACTCTTTCTAAGGGTCCATCCCTCACATCCGTACATCACCAAAGGGAACACCATTGTCTTCACGATTCGGATTTTCGTTTCTGTTGAAATACCGCGATCTTTAATGACCCTTTCGAGGCCCTTCATAGCTTGCTTTCCCAAAACAAATCTTCGGTGAATTTCCTTCTCACATCTCCCATCATTGTCTATCCGGGATCCCAAGAAAATAATCGAGTCCACTACTTCAATAGTTTCATTATCATTTAACTTGAATCCATTTGAGATCCCTGAAGTCATGATCTTAGTTTTCTTGAGATTTAAATATAGGCCAGCCGATTCACTTTCCTTCCTGACCTTTTGGATCAAGGACCTCATATCTTCCTCTGTTTCTGCTACCAAAGTAGTGTCGTCGGCATATCGTAAATTATTTATGGTGATGCCACCCAATCTAAAACCTTCTTCATGCTCTTCAAGATTGGCGGCTCTCATAATGTATTCTGTATAAAGGTTAAATAAGTAAGGAGAAAGCACGCATCCCTGCCTCACACCTTTACCAATTTTAAACCACTCGGTGTTTCCAAAAGCTGTTCTCACTGCTGCTTCTTGGTCTTTGTATAGGTTTTGGAGCAAAACAAAATATAATGTTCTGGTATCCCCAGAAATCTGAGGTATTTCCACAGGAGTGAGTGGTCCACGCAGTCAAACGCCTTGGTGTAGTCAATGAAACATAGATAGATATCTTTTTTAAATTCCCTCGCCTTCTGCATAATCCATCTGATGTTTGCTATCTGATCACGTGTTCCCATTAGTATTTCTACATTAAATTATTTGCCGCCTGCCGCCCGGGTGCTGTGCACCCCTGGCACCCCCGCTTGGCACGGCCCTGTATTTATTAATGACCAAATAAGGTATTATAACGCCTTAAAAATCAAAGAATTGGAAAAGATTGGTAATACAGTTTATGTTCTGTATCTTAATGACCACAGCATGTTCTTGAAAACACTTTGTAAATCATTTAATATAAACATAGCTTTAATTACAATAAAATAAAAAATTGTTATGTAATAAAATAAGTTTTAATGACAGATTACATGAAATGGGAGTAGTTTACAGGATGGATTGTAAAACGTGGGGATTTCTATATTGGAGAGACCAAAAGGACTTTGTCAGAATGTATTCTGGAACACGCTAGGGCTTTAAAGAACAAAAATTTGGATGATTCGAACATTGCAAACTATTGCTTAAAAAAGGGGCACATTATGAATAGTAATATAAAAATTTTATATAAAGAAACGGATTTAAAGATGAAAAAAAATCATAGAAAGTTATATAATAAAAAATAGGAAAGAAAGTAATTTTAATAGGTACGAGGGAACTAAAGTAGACACTGCTACTATTTTATTAGTTAGAGATTTATTAAAAATTGATGTTAACAAATTGGTAACAATTGATGTTAGCATATTTTTATTACAAAAAATAATGACCAAAATTGTTTAAAATAATGAATTGTATTAAATGGATGAGTCATTGTAACAACAATCTAATCTGTTGCGTTAACGTGTTTTTAATTTGTTTTTGTGTTCAAGACTATTTTTGTTGTTTGTAGTTATTCCAATATATTTAAATTTTTCGCTTGACAAAGGGAAGACGTAAAATTTTCGAAAATTCGCCAAAGTAGTTAATAAAGTAATGTTAAATACTAATGCTGTGTGGGGAGTTTTGTGTTAAAACTCGTATTTAATTGAAAGCCTTGGTTTTCCATCACTTTTATTCCTAGTATATATTTATGAATTGTTTTCATCCAAAAAAATAAAATTATCCTTAATTTTCCATATGCGAGATTTCATAGGAAACTACCAATTATATCCGAAAAGCAATTTAATTTGTGTGGAATAAAAGGATTCGTAAATCGTTCCATGATGAAGGTGGAGAACTGTGTAATTTTTTATTAGGTTTTAAGAAATTTTGAAATGTTGTTGGAACTGTTTTGCAGGCGCATTTGTAAAACAAGAAATTGTAGCACATCTAAAATAGTGATGGGCGATTTTTAACCGTAAAGACATTATTATATGTCTTTGTTTCACTGATATCAAATACCATACAGACAATACAGGACACTTTTGTCTTTCATATTAACATGGGACAGTTGAAGCAAGTCCTGGCAAATTCAAATTTCAATACATATGCATGAAGCTAAATAGTACATAAAGAAATTCATATTTTAAAATATTGATCTAGATAGAACAAAAGGAATAGGAATTTAGTGAATAGACACATAATTTAAACAAGAAATTGTATTTCCCATATTTGAGGTGCATTTAATGCCATATATGGTACCTTGCCATTTTAATCGTTCCTCACTGGAGTGCTTTATATTTTTTCTATTCAGAAATGAGCCTGTAGTATTAGTTGGTTTGCATGTCACCCCTATACCTGGCATTAGTAAGCACAGGTTTTAGTTTTTTCAATAAGCCTTTGTCATATTTGAGTGACACGAAACTACTGTTAATGGTTTCTTAATTTAACTAAGTAAAATAAGTGCGATTTTAGTTGGCAGTTAGTTTTCACTCAACATATTTAAGTATTATACAATGTGAGTTGATGTGTAATAACTCTGGCTATGTGTTATCCTTCACAGTCATACTGTTATCTGTCATTAAAAAGGTTTTCATAATTTTGGACCGTTATTTGGAGTTTTGCCAGATTCTTGCTCACACATCTCTTGTTTCGTCTTTTCATTTTCTTCACTCAGAAAACATTGTATTAATACATTTTTCAACAAAAACACATATACGGTCTTTACACATGCAGCAAATTGAATCCATGTTTATATTTTGCTTTAATTTAGCTTTAACCTTTAATTTAGTTAAAGTTAAAAATTTGTCATTGAATACATAAAGTATTTCCTTGTACAGTAGATTTGCTGATGTATTTGGAAACAAAAGATTTGCAATGTGATATTGCTTAAGTAGAATACGTGTATTTTTTTAAGTGACACATATTTTCATTGTAACAATCAACTGTCAATGTGACATTTTTCATGTGGTAATTTACTGCACAACCAAATAAACAACATACTGATAATCACACTCTTGAACCAGGTTTTGTGGAATCTCTTCATAAGTTCCTTCAATATTCTTTTCTATGTTAGGCCTATTTTCTATATTGAACAGTACTTGCACATTCTCTCTTTAAAATTTTAATAATAAAAACTGATTTGCATCTAAAGCACAGTTTCTATCCTCTGAGAGAAGCACCTGATTTGTCATTGCTAACGTCAGTGAATATCGAAACTTTGATGCATCAGGTGTAACATTATTTCTGCGTTTGCCTCTAATCACGGAAAATAAATTTTCTACATAATCTAGTCTAAGCCGTCTTGTCAAAACATAATTAAATCCAAAATTACTTTTATGATAGGTCCTCAATAAGGATAAGGCGGAAATATTTTCTTTCCACCCTTTAATACAAGTTGGAGCATTGTCCCTATTATTAACAACAACCAACTTTCTCAAATAACTGGGCATCTCATTCAAGTAAAGCAGATGTTTTCTTTCATCATTTAATGAACACTGAAACTCTTTTGCAGAATGATTTTGACTAGAATTAAATGTGTCAAAAAGAGTATCCATTTTTTCAATAAAGTTTGCAGTAGGTAAAGCATCATTGGACATTGAATTAAAAGTTGTGTGTGTGTCTAAACCACAATTAACTGAATGGCTTAAAACATGTGCAGCAAGGTAAACTCTCATAGGGCTTAAAGGATACAATTCCATACATAATTTACTTAAATTAGGGGCTAATCGTGGTTTCATACCTTTGTCTTTAGTATAAGGCAACAATATGTGATGAGCACTCATCACAAATTATAGAAATACACTTTGTTACTACTAACTTCAATAAATGGTTTCCTTTGGTAATGCCAAGTAACAATCTCGTTTTCAGGTTGTTACTGCCTTAGTCGCAGACCACGACCTTTGGTGTAGAACGAGTTCCCATGATCTTATTAATTGCATTTGTAATGATATCTTTTAAGCAATCATCTCACTTTATCTAAACAATATCTAACCAATCATCACATTCATCAGCTGTAGCATTGTAGATGACATTTTCTTTCAGAGACATTTCATCAATAACTATTGAAACTACACTTTCTGGAACAGTTAATTCTTCTACTTTCAGCTTCATTAACGACAAAACATTTTCATTCAAGCCAGGGCAGATACCCAAGTTCTGTGTCCATCTCCGAAGAGAACTATTTGTGGGAAGGCAGAACAGCTTGTATAACATCTTATAACGTTTGGATGAACAATAATAAATTATTCAATGCATCTTCATTGGAGTAGTGAATTCTTAAGTCTTGAATTGATCACGTGGCTTTTGAAAAAGTTTTGTGCCTCCATGTTACAAATATTACTAAAAAGCTCTGCGGCATCCACTTTATTTTTCAGTTGATTGTTCTCTAATCTGTCCTTTTAGTTTACAAACCAAAGCATTCTTTCTTGATATCAATTTCTGAGCCTTTCATAGCTTTTGCGTGAGATGCTTAATTCTGACTTCACTATTTCTTGCCAATTGTTCTTGTTGTGCATCAGGAAGGCAGCCTATTTCTGGCTCCTGTACAATCATTTCTAGGTGCAACCATTACATGGACTTCCTCATCACATTCTTGCTGTTTTCTCTTACGTGAACTGCTTATTTTAGAAGGATTTGAAGCTAGTACTGAACTACTTTGCAGGTTCTGCATTGGAATGGAACCAGGCTTCAACCTAAAAAAAAATAAGACCTTCCGAATCACATAAAAATTTTACAAAATTCTAAAATAACATTCAAAACGAATCTGAAAAACTGAAATATTTAAAACCTATTTAAAAATTTCTATATTAAACGATTGACACGCAAATCTTTCTGCGTTACTCAGACTTAGTAAGTCATCTTAAAATGTTTCTTAGATGATGAAAGTTCACATCGAGAGCCATCTGTGTATTTGCTGCTTAGGAGGAATCAAGTTAGTCTACAAGAGAGTTTACGGTTAGTGTGTACATAATTTTCCAGCTTTCTAGGCTTAGATATTAAAAGTTAATTACAAGGGAAGTACTTGATACCTTACACCAGGGGTGCTCAGACTTGTAGTGTCTGCGATCGACCACAAAATATTTAGGCGACAAGCGATCGACGGCCGACTATTATGACTAAGCTAAGGCATAGCTACTAAAGAAAAAACATACATACTAAAAAAAAAATATTTCACACACTTAGAGATATAAAATATACATAACAGGCTATGTACCTAAGTACATAATTGTAACATAGCCTTAAATTGCTAATTTTCACTGTATGTTGAGGCATGACACTGAATATCATCCACGTGCTTTTCAAAGGATGGCATGTAATTACTGAGCGCCAACCAAAAGCATGTTAACAGGTGTTCATCAGTAAGCCGATTGCCATATTTTGATATAATTATTTTCATTTCTGAAAATGCAGATTCGCACAAGGAAGTTGATCCGAACAATCCTGTTAACTGAAGAGCTATTTGTTTCAAACATGGATATTTGTCTTCGGGTATCAAAGACCAAAATTTGATATCTGTTGCTCTAGCTTTGAGATGTACATCTGACATTATCTGCAATACTCATTTTGGACAGAAGAGATCTCCATATTTTAAGTGTTTGATATTTCAGTAGCAGATTTTTCAGCGTCTGCACAAGAAAATGAGTAGTCATGAAAGTTACAATATCCGTCAGTTTATCGACATGAGAGAAACGTCTTTCGCTCAAAATGTTTCTTAGCTCTGTCTCGTAATTATCGTAATTTAAGTGAGAACTTGCTCTTGCTTCCAAAGCTGGAAAATTTTGAGATCCTTTTTGTTCAGTTGATTAATCAATAACTTCAATTTGTTAACAGAGTTTATTGTGCTAATCATGTCGATAACGGCTTGATTTTTACCCTGTAGCTCCAAGTTAATGATATTCAAATGATTTGTCACATCTGATAAGAACGCTAAATCAAAGAGCCACTTTTCTTTTTTAAGTATCTTAAAGTTTAAGTGTCGTCACCTCGTTCATCTAGGAAAGAAATAATTTCAGGTAGTAATTCCTGAAACCTTTTTATAAATTTTCCATGGCTCATCCACCTCACGTCTGTATAAAGAAGTAAATCAGTGTGCTCAGCAGACTCGCTAGCTTCCAATTGCACTTTGAAGAGCGTCTTTCCAAGCTTTGAGCACGGATGGAATTCACGATCTTCGTGGCAATGTCCATGACATCTTTCATATTTAGTATTTTTGAACATAAAACTTGCTGATAAATGATGCAATAGAATGTGAAAAACGATGGGGAAGTCATCATTAGCTTGACATAATACAACAAACCCATTTTTATTGCCAGTCATGGATGGTGCTCCATCTGTTACATGCACACGAGTTTGTAAAAAGTAGCACATACCTTTTTTACAAAATTCAGAAAAGCATTGTAAATATCTTCAACGCGAGGTTTTTCTTTCAGTGGTAGCATTGTCAACAATTCTTCTTTAGCCGACATATCAGAAAATTTTTCCAATGAAAATACATAACTAGGCAGTATCAGTCATATCAGTGGACTCATCAAAGTGCAAAGAAAAGTATGTACATTCCATGATATCACTTTTCAGTTTGGTCTCCTAATCACTGCTCATGATCTCGGCACGTCTAGTAATAGTTGGACGAGATAACTGGACCTCCTTGATGGCAGCTATAATCTCTGTTATATTTTTTAAGTCATTAAACAGTTTGTCGCTTCAATAAATGTTTCTTTCACTATCTTTCCAAAGGTTTCTTGTGTTTTGTCAGTATGTAGGAAATTTTAAAAGATGCAATTGTTGCAGCTACTGATTGTTTGGCTGGTCTAGTAAACAGAGCCGGTGTATGGGGGCGATCGCCCCAGGCCCCGCGCCTGGATAGAAGGAAAGAGGATAAAATAGGATCATCGCTTTTTGTTTTTAGTTGGTTAGATTTCGGTGTTTTTTTGGTTGTTAAAGTAAGATTTCCGTTTTTTTTTGTTGTTGTTAAAATAGGATTGGCAAGGGCCCCGCAAAATTCATCTCGCCCGAGTCCCCACACCCTCCTAGCGTGTATGACCCTGTATGAATATGGATTGCTCTGCTTTCAAACTACTTTTCAAATCTTGAAGTTTTCATCTTCTTAACTCACTCTTTTGCGGAAAATCATTTTCATAATTTTTATGTAGGGTTTTATAATGCCTTTCTAAGTTCCCACGTTTAGGCAAACAAGGCAAACACACGTTTATTATGGCCAAAGATAAGCGTGTTTCGCCAAAGATAAAAGAATTTGTCCTCCCAATCACTATTATAATGGTAGGTTTTACTTTTTTTCGCCGCAATCATTTTATGTTGCAAATTCGACGTACAAGTGTTCTAAAATAACTTAGTAATAATGAATGAGATAATTCTGCGTTTGCTTTATATATGAAAAAGTAATTCTAGAAGAATCTTAAAATTTTAACCAATCAGTGCCCTGAACGTCACGCGGTTGCGATGCTTCTGGAATATTCCGACCAATCAGAGAGCAACGTATCGGGATCGAGTGTGTCTAGAGAACAATGCTTTCGATACAGTGCCCATGCTAATGAATGACAGGAACAATTAATCTAGACAAGAATTTTCGGCGTCCGTAATGCGTAATTATTATTTAAAAGTGTCGCGTACGAGTGACCACCGCAGAAATGAGATTATTTTGTATTGATACCCAAATTATTTCTGCGATCGACTCCAAAAGCTCTCGCGATCGACTGTTTGAGCATCCCTGCCTTACACAAACAAATTATTTCGATCCCATGTCTGCTAGTCTTACAAAAGACTGCAAGCGGTGGAATAAGACAATAACTTCCTCACAGCAGTTTATCCACATGAAAAAGTCACACAACATTACTGTCTATCGGCCTATGTATAAAAATGTATATTCAGCATTTATACTGGGTGATTCGTTCCTGGTCATCCCAGCAGCACGGATGAAAATTTTGACAATTTTTAAGTCCATTACAATTAATTTCATTATAAGGAAGATTTTTGAAGTTTTACGTTTAGACTGTTCTTTCATCCGAACCGTCCATGAGGATTAGCTAATTGAGGTATTCCCCCCCAAGGACGTTTACCTTACAGTTTTTAATTAAATACAGCCAAACATTAACCAGGGTTGTGTGTTCAAATGATAGGATATTGTTCCCGCATCACCAAGAGCAGTTCGCCAAACATTTTACTATCTGGGATTCTGCTACGAAATTCAAATTCTTTGAGATTTGAAGCAAACAATCCTTGGCTTGTTCCAAATTGCCTCCTCATTTTGCATTTTGTCCTTGTCCACAGACAAGGGTTCTGGGTGCAGACATTGGGATCATCTATATCCAGAAAATTACTGTAGTGGATGATGATAAACACCATTTACAATCTCTGCAGCATTTCTGTAGCCTCGCCATCCATCTGAAATAATATAAGATAAGATGCTCTTTCTGGAACTTCAACCAGGAAACACTTTCCACTTGATCTGTCAACCCCACCAAAAACCCAATGACCTCCCCACAACACACCCCTATGATATTTCCTAGGAAACTACTTCGACTCATTTATTTCGATGATCTTAGGTGTCGAACCCACCAATTTTTGTGGTGTAGCAATGAAAATATACTGTGTTGTCTTCACTCATAAAATTAAAACAATCCACAACTTTATTTCCCTGCTGGATACCAGTTTCATATTTCATTATGTTCTGTGGAAAATCCATTGCAAAACAGTATTTCAAATTTATTATCTTCGAAAATGACAAATGGCTTCTCCTGAAGAAGGATCCATCATGGTTTTTCGAAAACCACAGTTGGACCACGTCCGCCTCTTTCCATCAACATCTTGATTTTAACTCATCACATGACATGGTGTGATGCAATTCATGGAATTTTTCAGAAGAGATATCTTGGCTAGCCCATTGAATCGTTGCCACATAATCGTTTGTAGCTTTGTTTAGAGTCACCAGATGCCAAACCTCATTACGAATCACCTCGGCATCCAAAATCTCAGCCGAATCTACAACGTGTACCCTGTTTAATCTGGGATGTCATGCCATTGCCATCATGTAATTAGTTTGTAATTTAATGTTTCTTTTTAATGAGTTTTTAAATAAAAAATTGAAGAAATTAGTTGTGAATTTACAAATCACTATCAACTGAAGTTTATTTACAACTTTCTGTTAACTCGAGTTGATCTGCAAGTACAGTATCACTCAAGCGGCTTTCTATTGTCTGAAGGACCATCAGTTTTCCAACTTATTCGCCATCTTGAAAATAGTTCAGTGTGGTCTGTTTTACAGGGATGCTTCTGCAAAGAATTCCAAATAAATCCCAAATTTCCTTAAAAGCTACAAAAAAAAAAAAAAAAAAACCAGGCTTTTCCAACAATTTTGTCCCTAATAAGTATTTAGGATTCATTTTATTCGGAAAAAAAAAAAAAATTTCAGAAATAATTAAATAAGCTAAAATACATCAATTCACTAAAAGCCTCTACAAAAATTAATTTCCAAACGGCAGCAATATTTCATAAGATTCAACGTCTTATTTTCTCCAGCCTAACACCATGGAAGAGGGATCCATTACCCTCCTTCCCATATCAAAATTAAAATAAAATAAAATCAAAAGCACAAACAAGAATTCTAAGTTAAAACAAACAAAATGTGGATTCTGTTAACAATTGAAAATGTGAATCATATTGATCACACTTCCGCTCTTTTGTTTACTTAGATTCCATTAAAAATGCAAATATTTTCTTAAATTTTGATTAAAAGTTCAATTTTCTTAAAATAAAAATCCAATCGTTGACTTATTTCATCAATATTCTTCAGTATTTCTTTAATTCTTCTGTATTTCCAATTTCTTAATTCTTCAATATTTTCTTATAATGAAAATCCCATCGTCGACTTTCAATTTCTTAATTTTTTTAGTAAAAGCCAATTCTTCATTCTTTTTCGTCAAATAATAAAGTCCAATCTTCAAATTACTTCTGAAAATAAAAACACCAAACGTTGACATCAATTTTAGTCATTATCTAATTTAAAATCATTGAAAGTATGTAAATATCTCACCTAAATCTTCATATAGATAAATAAACAACAAAATCTTCTAGCATGACGCCTTTATTAACATCAATTCACTAAAAGACTCTACAAACATTAATCTCCAAACGTTTGGAGATTAATATTTGTAGAGTCTTTTAGTGAATTGATGTTAATAAAGGCGTTCATGTTAGAAGATTTTGAAGTTAAAATACAATTAACCAAATTATCATTAAACTTTCTCTTCTTTGCAGAATGTTTCAAGCCAGCCATGCAGCTAATCATATTAAATCACATACAGGTGAAAAGCCCTTTAAGTGTGAATATTGTGAAAAAAGCTTTTTATCTGCAAGCCATTTAAATTGCCACATTAGATCACATACAGGTGAAAAGCCCTTTAAATGTAAATATTGTGAAAAAAGTTTTTTACATGCAGGAAATTTAAATCGCCACATTAGATCACATACTGGTGAAAAGCCCTTTAAGTGTAAAAATTGTGAAAAAAGCTTTTCACAATCAGGAGAGTTAAATTGCCACATTAGATTACATACTGGTGAAAAGCCCTTTAAGTGTGAATATTGTGAAAAAAGCTTTTCACAAGCAGAAAATTTAAATTGCCACATTAGATTACATACTGGTGAAAAGCCCTTTAAGTGTGAATATTGTGAAAAAAGCTTTTCACAATCAGCAGGGTTAAGTTACCACATTAGTTCGCATACAGGTGAAAAGCCCTTTAAGTGTAGATATTGTGAAAAAAGTTTTTTACATGCAGGACATTTAAATCGCCACGTTAGATCGCACACTGGTGAGAAACCATTTCAGTGCAAAATTTGTAATAAAGGATTTTCACAAATTGGCAGTTTAACTAGACATTTGAAGTTGCATACTGATGAAAAATAGTTTTCAATGAAAATTTCTTCTGTTTTGTCACTGGAGAGCCAGTGAGATACTTTTTAGTCTTATAGTTCATCCTTTTTCTTTGTCGTTTCCCCATTTCGAACCTCTAGTGTCCTTCTTGATTAATAAACCAAACATATTCCGGGAGTCTGACCTTCACCTGGTTTGTCTTTTGGTCTCTTCCATTTTACAGTCACTAGAATGCAACAAAAAGGTTTCACATAATAAAGATACAGTCTTCAGATTCACTTCAGTTGACAACTGTTTCCATAGTATTTCCTCACACAAAGTGATTTGAATCTAATATTTGTTGGGAAAAAAATACTTTTTGTATTCTAGCAATTGAATTTGCTGTAATAAAAATACATTTTTAAAACCAGGGTTTTATAGTTGGAGTCAAATACAAATAGAAACCATTGAAATTGATTTTGTAAAAATTAGGTTTTTCTTAGATGCTACTTACGGCAAATACCTTATACCAGCAAACTTTTTTTTGTTTGTTTTTTGTGTCTGTTCAAGAATGCTACAGAAAAAGTAGATTCATTGCGAATTGAGTGAAATATTTCCAAATATTGCCACTATTTGATGGAACGAAATTTAGTGTTTAAGACCCTGTTTCCCACCATAGGGCGCACGCCCCACAGGGGGGCAATTCTAAAATGGAGCAATGTTGGTTTTTTTTTTGTTTTTGTTTTTTATTTGAAAATTATACCTAATTTGGTGGGGCATAGCATACTTTAGATACTTTAGGTAGAGCACAGCACAAAAAAGGTTGGGAAACACTGGTCTAAGATGGACTCTGGAAACTATTGAAGCCAAAAAAAATTCTCCTCAAGCGTTTACAGATTGTAATAAATAGCAGTAAATAAGTGTCTTAAAAGAATCACTTGTATTTCCTTACTCCAAATATTAAGTTTGAATATCTTAGAAAGGTGGAGAAAAGAAACATTTGAAATTCCACTTCATTGAATTATGAAGTGAAAGTTTCTTCCACAGAATCTGTAGGGAATCATGTATGGAAATTTATATTTATAGTTGTGCGTTCTTATAATCAGAGCAATGGAGTCCAGTTTCAAAACAAACACTAATAACAACAAATAAATATTCTTTTGTGGTCTGTTATATGTTTATTAATGAAACTATCCTATGTTTTTTTGTGATTCCTGAAATTTCTCATAAATTCGCAGTAGATAACATGTGTATATATATAGTGGGTGGTCATAATTAAAGTTCCCCTATTCAAAACTGAATAATCACAATGAAACCCAAATTAGAAAATAGAATATTCCAGAATTTGCCAATAGGTTATAAATGGAAATGCAAGACTAAGTATCAACAAATGAATAAGACAAAGCTAAGATGAAATTTCCAGTTTTTCTGTTTGCTCTTTTCAAAAACTTAGACAGAAACTGAATTCCTGAAATTTTATTTTCCAAATTAAAATGTGCCGAACTGCACTTAACAGTGTAGCAGATTTGCTTCTCACAGTGGCAGAGAGCTATAAAAGCCTGCACAAATATCAACATATTTTACTGTTATCTGTTAAAAGGTCTTTATCAGATGCTACTGTACAAAATATTGTTAACTAAATTGAGGAGACTAGATCATCCTTGCAAGAGGGGTACACCCGGAAGGAAACCTCTTTGCTTTCAGGTAGCAGGGGATGTTGCAATTGCTGTAGTCGACTGATCCATGGATAATGTTGCTGAATTCTGGAAGCAATTGAATGTCTCTTATTCACTGTTTGAAAACATTTTCAGGAAATAATCCATTATCCACACAAGATCACCCATGAACAGGAACTGCAGGGAGATGATCCTTTAAAACGACTGTGTTTTGCAATAACTTTTCTGGCTAGAATGGAAGTAGAAGATGTCTGCTGATGGGATATTGTAAGGGAAGAGGAGGCCCATTTTTTATTTTGACTGGACTTTCAATGCTCAAACCTGCCCCATATGAGATGAATAAATGTGAGAACACCTTATTTATTCAGCAATCTCAAGGCACTCTCTAAAACTGACTGTCTGATGTGATGTTACTTTCAATGGAATTGTCAGCTACTCTTTTGCAAGGAATTGCACCAATCAGCAGCCGCTGCCTGTTCTGTTACAGCATAAAGATATCATCGTATGCTGTGCATTTTCGTTATCCAACTGTAGCAAAGAGGATGCAGTACAGCAGCTGTTACGGCATCACTTTACTCAAAAAGAGTATTATTAGTTGCTTCTTTCTCATTGAACAGCCACCACAATCACCTGATCTTACACCTGTGGATTTAGGGAATGGGTTACTTCTAGATCAACATCTATCAATGAAGTGTTCCTAACCTGGCTATCAGGGATGTTTTGAGGGTAGGGCGAGATGGACGATCGCCCTTGACGCTGCCACCACAAGGGGGGGGGGGTGCCATGAAATAGAATTTTTAATATTTTTTTATTAATATAAATATTTTACAACATATTTTTTTATTCATCTAATCAAAATTTTTACGGTAAGATGTTGAAAGTCTCAAACTAAATATAAACAGCTAGCATAAACCTTGGCACAAAGTCATTGTTGCAATATTGAGGGAGGGTGCCGGGAGACGTCTCGCCCTGGGCACCTGCAACCCCAGGAATGGTCCTGGTGGCTATCAAAGAACAATGTAGCTTAGCATGTATGAAACATTACTCCTGAGATATTGCATTCTGCATATACCACACAGTGTCTTTAAGTGCAATTTCTGGTTCAAAACAATTAAGATCACATCAAAATTCATCATCAGTTATTGTGAGTATATTTGGAGTCTTGACAGCATTTTCTCTAACATGTTAGCTGAGTTCCAATGATACATAAAAATTTGAAATTTCATCTTTTCTTTGTCTTAGTTAATCATTTGTAGATTCTTTGTCGTATATTACAGAATGCCATATTTCAGCCTATTTTGGAAGTATTTTTTTTATGGAATTCTTTTTCGTTTTCCTCCAATTGTCTATTTCCTAATTCTGGTGGCTTTCCTCTAATTGGCATTTAATGAGAGGTAGTTTAATTATGATTAAATGATTTAATAATTAAAGCACCTTTAATGATGATTAGATCTTTGTATAATAATTTGTATAATTTGCTTTCATGTTAATTAGGTTCTTTTTCTTTTTTTTTTAAGTCTTCTTCAGTTGAACATAATCTTAAAACAATAATGGTGTTAAAAACTTGAAACTTTGTATAATAGAATGAAAAGCATTGTATTTTCAATTATTGAAATAGAATTTATCATATTTGGTGATCCTTGTTCTGGAATAATCAGTAATAAATTTGATATGTAATAAATGAAGAAGAAGGTTTATTGTGGATTTATGAAGTTAAGAGGAGAGAGACTGAAAATGAAATACACTTATTTGATTATGTTAAAATAAACAGAATAAAAAGATAGGATTAATCAGACAGTTTCTGAATATTATGTATATTCCATCTTCAGGAAAAGCACAAACATATATAGTACAATGTATACATTTATGACAACAAAAGGTAAAAACACATTGTGAAAGTGTGGGGAGGTTTAGCAATAATGACGGGCATTTTGTCTGTTGGTGATAGGATTGTAGGCCATCTTTTTATCCTGTTTGTTTCAACATTATCAAGTGTGTTTCATTTTCAATTTCTCTTCTTGGTGTCATAATAGATTTCTTATTTATTATACAATTATTTCATATTTTATTAATTAAATGTTCTGTTTCTGCTTAAGTTATTGTAAATTGGTTTTTAAAAATATTGTCTCACATGACGATTAACAAAATATAAAAATGTTTATCTTAATGAAGCTAAAGAAAGACTTGTTGGTTTCTAAGAACAGAATTTAAAACCCAACCTTTGGGAGAAAAGGTTCTTTTGAACAGCTGTGATTGGATCAATGAAAATCTGCAAATCACAGCTGATAGTTTGAGAATTAAACAAAATAACTTTGATCTTAAACAGGAGTGGATGATGATAATTGGATGTACTCTTCTAGGAGGGATTTTCCCACTCTGGGTGAGGTTCACTCAGTATTTCAGCTCAGTTCCTTTGTGAGGAGATATTGAGTATTAGATGAAGTCTAGCGCTGTTCCTTTGTCAATGTCTTGAAGTTTATTCTGTGGCCTCTTTCCCTGAGTTGTGTTCCTAATAAAGGCTTGAGGAACCAATCCAAAAGTATGAAGTGAACATCACTTGGAGTGGAAACAATTCCTCATAGAAGAGTTTGATCCAATTAAGCAAAATGAAAAGAGGATGAAATGGTCCATCCCAGTCTCTTCCCGGTGACAACTCAATGTGCGAATCCTTTCTTATAGCGTTGTGCCTTCGCTTGCTTACTCAATTCTTTGAATCATTGGGCACATTAAATTTCTTTTCATTTTAAATATATGACTGTTGGGCTTTATTTAATGCCACATTTAAATTCCTTTTGCACCTAGCAGATTGCAGGACAAGGAATAGTTGTTTTTTACTTAATTTTTGGTTAGGATTTCTTCGTGGGGAGTTCCAGCTCTAGGGAGCGAGTCCCGGGAAAGCTAACCCCTCTCACCTTCTGAGTCTGTCATTCGGTGGAGTTTGGCTGGCTGATAGTCCTAATAAGGACGAAATGGTCCATCCCAGTCTCTTCCCGGTGACAACTCAGGGTGCGAATCCTTTCTTATAGTGTTGTGCCTTCGTTTGCTTGCTTAATTCTTTGAATCATTGGGCACGTTAAATTTCTTTTCAAGAAATGTATTTCTTGTATATATTATCTACTCTAATATTAATCAGTTAGAAATTACATATACCCCGAGTGGATTGGCATTAGACTAATCAACATTTGATATGGTAGTGGTATGTTGATTTACTTAGAAAATTACATCACCAAACGAAAAAATGCCACTCACAATATGTTGTAATACTTTATTATTTTTTTGAACAATGGGAAACTTAGTAACCAATTTTTATAAAATCTCAAAATTTATGTTGTTGCTTAAAATTAATTATTTTATTTAATCCGATATTTATAATGTATTGAGGTTTCAGCATATTTTTTTTTTTTTCGAAAATCAAAAAAAAAAAGAAATTAAACTGGACATCTTTAATAAAAAATTAAAAAAAAAGATACGTATTTTCTGACAACCTACATGTATCCAAACATATCTGAGTATCATAAATCTATTAAATGTGATTAGCATCTGTGTGGACATAAAGTACGCTTCTTATCCCTGGGGATCTGGAATTAAATGCACAGGAAAAATTACTAATGGATTGAAAATGTAATAAAACTGTAGGTGACATTTCATCATTTCCCCAAAGCATAAGTACCCAAATTTCAGTTTCTAGTTTTCTTGATTTTAAATAATAGTGTATATTACATATTACTCAGTGCGATATCAGCTGGGGAAATTTAAGATTGAAAATATGTTGCGTAATCTTAAATTTCCCCTACTGAAATTGCACTGATAATCAAAACTGTCAGAAGCAGTGTTGAACAAAATGATGGTTTTTATGTTGATAAAATTTGAGAATCTCTGAGTCGCCCCACACTAAAGAAATGTCAAAGTAAATATATTAGGAAGATAAGGCAAGTTCCTTTGCTTTATTCAGTTCTTTTTAATATTTCACTATTGGTCAACTTACAGCCCTCAGGGTTATTGGAAATGAAGCTCTAGCTTTCTGTGATCAATGAAGCTGAATTTTCAAGCAGGGTCATGGATCGAATCCAGTTCCTCACAATTTCAGCTACTGAGCCCAACAGTTTGCTTAACACATTAATAAAAAAACTACTTTTATGAAATATGGAAGAACTGGATTATAATGCTGAAAATTTATAATGAACCAAGTTCAGAAGATCTTGATGAACTTCTGGGACCAGTCCTTTCTTGTAGCTATTACAGTTGTATTCTTTTATTAATCCTTTTACTGCCAGCGGGTCGATATATCGGCCTTGTTGATTGTGTGAAAAATGCCATGGGCCGATTTATCAGCCCAACTTTTTTTTACTCGTGATATGTGGCCTATTCAAGGGCTCCTGTCTCATTTATCAGCATGTGCTTTATTTCTGCTGCTTACTAAGATGGCTTCACCCTATATATATTGATTGTGCACATTATGCTTGCTTCGTAAGTTCTCCCACGTTTTTTCGTTACCCTCGGGCCAGTATCGTACTATCTTTAGTGCTGATGAGAGCTCGTGCTGGTCATGAAAGATGTGTTTGAAAGACGTGTTTCAATATTTTTTCGCTTATGGCATTGAATTCCTATATAATATATGAGGAAAGTTTGACTTCTGGAAAAAGGCAACATTATACTATCAGCATAGTTCAGGAACTTGGCAGAGAATGGCTTCAAGAAAAGCAAAACAGGTTGCCTAACTCTGTTTTGCTTTTCTTGAAACCATTCTCATCAGTACATGTGGTGTCAAAAAACTTATAAAATTGCCAAATAAAAAAGACAAGGACTGTCTGTTGTGTGTGCAGTATAAAAGGGAAAAAGGACAAAGAAAAAGATCCCAAACTGTGTGTGGTAAATGCAATAAAAGTCTTCATAGTGAATGCTTCCATAATGCCCAGGTCACACCAGCCTATTTATTCAACATTGTTTTGCTACACTGAAATGATCATTGTTTTCAGTGCAGGGTTCCCATCCTTGTTACTGATCACACGATTGAAGAAATATGATGAAATAGTGCGTATGATTGGTAATCAGCATCGAGCTGAAAGGTTTTTGGCGGTAACTGCAAACATATGAGAAGATGGTGTATCGTGATCTAGCTTTATTAGCCGCTGCGACGTTTTTAATCATTGATGGTGACGAAGATGAAGTCAACAATGTTGCTCGCGCACGTAGATCGAGAAGGTGGTGGACTCGGCAATGGATCGAACGACGTGGTGAAGGTAGTGGTTTGCTGTCAATGTTAAACAACGAATTGAGGTAAGAACTTGATTTTGCTAATGTTATTCTCATTTAAAATAATAGTTCATTTGTTTTCAAATTACTGACGGTCTGAATCCTTTTTTTTTTTTTCGTAGACTTCAAGATCCTGATTCGTTTAAAAATTTTTTTAGAATCAATGAAACAGTTTTCGACAAGCTGCTAGAGACTATTCGTCCCGAAATAGAAAAACGGGACACCGTTATGAGAGAAGCCATTTCAGCGCGTCACAGGTAACAGCTATTGACGTACATTTCACAATTATCAGAAATTTGTAATATAATTTCATTGAGCATCAAATTTCACTGCCGTATTTGCGGTGATTATTGTTTTATAGAGGAAGGTTCACTTAAATGTTGTTTTTATTGGTTTTTATGCTTATGTATTAGTTATTCAATTGCGATGTTATTTTTATATTTTTATTTTTTTAGTGCGATTATTTTTCATTTATTTATTTAGATAAAGATTCGTTATTATAATACAACTTGTAGATGATTGCTACTTTAGCATTTAATGTAGATAAATTTCATTATTTTCCTATGGAATCTGATTATATTTTCATCGTATTTGCTTTTACCAATTTTCAGAAGAAACTCTGACTTTCAGTTTTAATATATTTTTTTTTATTATTATTTCGAATTTACTCAAAGCTGTTTAAATAAGAAAACAAATATAAATTATCATTAGTGATCTTATTAATCTGCTTCAAAAAGAAATAAATAAATAAAAATAAGATAAGAAAAGAAAATGACATTATTAATACGACTTAATAACATTATTATATAAAGAATTTTTATTTTTGTTGTTTGTTTTTTCTTTATTTCTGATTTTGTATGGAAAACTAATGTTCTACAGAAGATAACTATCTGAAAAGTTCTTGGAAATTAAAAACTACTACCAGTTATATATATTTATTCTAATAATGTAACATTATACTGAGATTTCTTCTACTATAATTTGCATCGACTGATGTATTTTTTTTTTATAGATTACAAGTTACCTTGCGATTTCTGGCGACAGGTTGTTCCTTTAAGGATCTATCCTATTCAACTCGAATAGCTCCAAACACAATATCCCTTCTAATTACTGAAACACTGAGAGCTAATAAAAAATGCCTAGGTGATCAATACATTAAAGTAAGCCATATAAAAAAATATTTTTTTTAATTTTAACAGAATAACTGCTTGATTATTGCCTGTTTTTATTGGGTTATTAACATTAAATACTGTATATTTATATAGTTTATTAGACAATTCTGATATTTTAAAAACATAATTGTAATGGACTGTTTTTCCTTTGTTTTTTCTAGATACCAACTACCCCAGATCAGTGGCTACAATTGGGAATTATCCACACTGCATTGGAGCTCTGGATAGAAAGCATGTAGCATTCTACAGGAACTACAAACAAACTGAAAGCATTGTGTTGATGATGGCTCTTGTAGATGCTGAGTACCAGTTTACCTAGGTTAATGTTGGTATTAATGGAAGAATGAATGATGCTGGTGTTTTCCGGGCCAGTAGATTATTCGATTCACTACAGGAAGGACAACTGAACCTTCCTCCTGCTGCTGCTCTGCCTGGTAGAAGCCTTCCTGTCCCATATGTGATTGAAGGAGATGATGCGTTTCCTCTATCAAAATTTTTAATGAAGCCATATGGGAATAGAGGAGCTGATCAATCCAAAAGAATTCCTGATTATAGATTGAGTCGAGCTACAAGAATTGTAGAAAATTATTTTGGAATCCTTAGCAACCGATTTAGAATTTTACTAAACAGCATTAATCTTTGTGTGGAGAAAACTGAACTTATTGTCCTTGTCTGTTGCATCTTGCATAATTTTATTTTAGTAGAACTCCTGTCAATCCTGGAGAAGAGATTGAAGTGGAAGCAACCACCAAGACTCCTCCTCCAGGATGGACAGGTTTACAAAATAACCAGGGAGGCAACAGGCATGGAAACGAAGCTTTAAGAATTCGAGATGAATTCAAAGAATGCTTCAATGGAGTTGGAAGTGTTCCATGGCAGAACACAGCAGTTGAACAATTTAGATGGTAACTTATTCACAACACCACATATTCCTTTTGAAATGCTTTCTTATTAAGACTAACGTGGTGTTTGAAGATATACCCTTGTGTAAAATTATCTAATGTTTT
The DNA here is from genome assembly GCA_023159025.1 of Thereuonema tuberculata. Lineage (NCBI taxonomy): Eukaryota > Metazoa > Arthropoda > Chilopoda > Scutigeromorpha > Scutigeridae > Thereuonema > Thereuonema tuberculata. Next base: position 25,887 of record JAFIDM010047656.1, read on the forward strand.
TGAGTTTGTGTTTGTTTTTAATATAAGCATTACATGTGTACATGATTACTAATCCAAATATTTCATAATAAAGTTTCAAATTACAATAAAAATTGTACAACCTGTTATTTACTGGATGTTGTTGTCCAAGCTTTTTTATTAATATGCCTTACCATTAAGTTTTCTTTAAAACAAATGAATATCTAAAGTAAAAGCTAAATTCAATAACCTAATGATGTTATTGAAAATTATAACGTGTCAAGAATGTAAAATTACTGTTGACTTTACATCACTATATCTTAATGATTGCGTTCCTAGTTGCATATATTTGTAGCTATCTATGTGTTAGTTTTCAGTATTTCTTGAGTTAGTATTTATAGTTTAGGTAATCATTTGAGGTATTAGGTTTATTAATTGCATTTGATATTCTACTTCTGTGTAAATTCTCAAACGACCTTCTAAAATATAGTTTAATTTTTAATATTGTGAAAAATTCTTATAATGTAAAAATAGTACATTACTTAAATATTATTTAACACCAAAATTTCACCACCTAACATGTAACATTTAAATATTATTAAAAAAGTGTCATCATGATCTCCTTGAAGAGCTACTCTGAATGTAAGATAATATTGTAGGTAATATTCATAGAAAGGGCTTAACTGAGTTCTGTTCTTCTGTTACTTTTAGGAATTAAGTTGTAATAAATGTTTAATCAACATAATATATAAATATTTTATTTATTTAATGTGGCAAGCAGATGATTAACTCTTTCTTAGTATTTGTTGGCCCTGAAAAGGACCTTTTTTTAGATGAACTGATGTAATCCATCTATGGGTTCATCCGGATCAGTCTTCTTCTGTATCCAAAGGAATTAAAAATAAAAATAATAAAGAATTGATATTAACCTAAGTGCATAGCACATGGAGATCTTGGTATCTCTTCCTTGCTGTTATCAATATTTGTTTCCAAAAACAAAGACGTATAGGAAACAAATGTTAATAACAGAGAAAGAGATATCAAGGTCTCAGTGTGCTGTGTACCTATTTCTTTCTCTCTCACATTTGTTTCCAATGAGGAAGAGAACACAGGATCTCAAATGTGCTATGTGTACATCTTTATAATTGGAAAAAAAAATGTTAATAACCGGAAGAAAGTGATACCAAGATCTCAGTGTGTAATGTACCTATCAGGGTGTCTACTGAATCTCAAACAAAAAATTTAAGGACAATTCCCATACATTTAAGGACATTTTCACAAAAATTTAAGGAGATTAAAACTTGTATCGTATCGTAAAATATTTAAAATACTAAGGTGACCATTTTTTCTAAAATGAAAAGGAGGACGCAAATAATTTGAAGAAAAAAAAATGTTTCAGGGGTAAAAACCTATCTGTTCAACCAAAAAAATACCCTATAAATATATCTGTTCAAAAAAAAAAATGACATCATGCTGAAAATTTAAGGACATAGTCTGATTTTTAAGGACGTTTCTCGTACATTTCATGTCAACCCAAATTTTCCATACAAATCTCGGATTTCCCGGTTGGTAGACACCCTGACCTATGCTAATATCAATTCTTTTTTATGATTATTTTTAATTCCATTGAAAATGTCTTCAGTCTTTTTTAGCAAAACTAGAAATAAAACAAAAATACAATGAGCAACTTTTCCTCAAAACAGTTTGTAATATAATATGATATAAATAAAACAATCTTTTCAATGAATAAAAATACCTGTAATTTCTACTTACCTAGGTTATTCTGAAAGAGCTTCATCTTTGAGCTCTGCATCAAATAATGCCTCACCCAGGCATGTCTTTAATTCCTTTTTAATTTCAGGATGTTTGATGTGATCCCATCCTGAAATTAAGAAATTCCCCAATGCTTTGCCTTCCTTGCTTCCATCAAATGCTTCTAGTGCAGCAGCTACACCCTGAAGTGCCAGGTCACGTGATGAAGGTGCAGCATCCTTGAAACTGCACTTACAAGAGTCCCGCTTCTTTCTTTTTTTTTGGAGGCTGCTCATTGCTTCTTTTTGTTTTTTGCACTTTCTGGCTCCTCAACTGTGACGAATGAAACCTCGTCCTCCCCGTGTACAGATTCTGGAATCTCCTCAGCATACCAATCCGCCTCCGGAAAAGATAATCCAGAATTTGCAGCCTGTAACAGAAATATACAATAGTTTCATCAAATCTATACCAATGTTACATTACTTTAAATTTCTATAATCCATCTCTCTCAAAAAAACTTAGGCATCATTTAAAATCTTTTAAATGCAATTACATTTTTTTTTATTTCACAATATCATTTACGTTGGATATTGCTTCTATATTATCTCTTAGATGATAGAAAAAATTTTACATGCACTGTTCATATTATGCGCTGAATTAAAATTTTTGTTTGTTCAGTTTTTATTTTTACAGAGTATAATGTCAACTAAGGGATTCATCTTTGAATCACAGTTTATTTCTGCCTATAAACAACAGATGGAGCTTGAAGCGATTGTTCATTCCTGTTTACAACACCAGATGTCGCACACAAGACTATCCCGCAGTGATGATGATGTCATGAAGTTGAAGCGAATCCATCCTCTCATTGGACAATCTTAAGACTTTTGCTGTTTTGTTTAAAATCTCTCTTTTTGAATTATATATTCCCAGCGTGATGATGGATCCTCTTGGATTCGAAATCGATCCTGTATTTTAAGTTTTATGTTTAGTAAAATTAGTTAAACAGATGCATGAGCTTTGTTTTAATTCAGCGCATATTATCTCTTAGATTTTTATTATTATTTTTTAGGTCTTTTACATTATGAATACTTACGGGTAGAGATGAAGCAGTTGGATATTGAAGTACAGGTGGAGATTGGAAACTAGTTGAAGCAGCTGCTGGAATTCCAATGTCACTTGACTGCCTGGGCTGCACATGAGGAGCCAGGAATCGGATTCTATCAAAGAACCACAGCACTGGCTTATGAATCTAAACAAAATAAAATATATATATATATATATATATATATATATAAAATGTATTAAATAAATAAAGAAACATCGCCTACATTTAGTTTTACAAAGAGCATGCAAATGTTCAAATCCTCAGCTGCAGTCTCTATTTATTTATATTTTATTTGCAAGCTTATAATTATCACCAACATATATACTTAATAATTTTGATTATTTATAAAATCAAGAGCATTACAGTTGCATTGGCCATTATAGTTTAATTGTACATTTTTTATGTTAGAACATGTGTCTTCATGTAGGACAATGAATTAATTGCATTTTTTTAAAGATTGATAATGAAATTATTAAGGACTATTTAGATACCGGTATTCTTTAAATAAAAATGATAATATATACGATTCAATATATTCATAATGTAAATTTATGTAGGCTACTTGTATTTACATTATACTTTCAATGTCGGAGATTTATTATGTTTTTATAAAAACTTACAAACATCAATGAAATAGATAATTAACAATGTTCAAAAATAAATAATTAAAGAAAAATACATATTTTAATGCTTTAATAGCAGCATATCTGCATTTATTGTCATCATTCGATGTTGTAATGAAAGCTATATGATTGAAACTAGATGATATTCGATTGAAATTCTTAAATTATTCTATGTGCATTTTAAATTTTAGTGAACGTAAAGCTTTCTTTTTGTTGTCCAAGGAGGAAAAAGTAGGTTTCAGTCCATGAGATTAAAAATTTAGCACCTAAGTGCTCGACCGCCCATTGACCTTAAACGTCTTCAAAAAGCACTGCCAATTTCACTTTGATGTTCAAGTTTAGCACAAAACATAGTGTTACAAATTACAAAAGTAAAAATTAAATATATTAAAGCTTGTTATTTGTACGATTAATTACAATTCAATGATGTTACTACTGTTTCTGAATAGAGATCTTTTTTTTTTTTTTATCTAGCGCATTTTGTTTTTTGTTTTTTTATTTTACTTTGATGTTTTAATTACAATGTTCAATTTAAATTTGTTGTCGATCATTAAACGTATTACATGTAGGCCTAGTGAAATTGCGTGTACTTGACAAATCATTAGAAACAAATGTAATACTGACAGAGACACGTTGCATTTTTTAAATAATTTAATTTAATCTATTTCAGACATAAGAAATATTTCACTAAATCATTTACATCATCAGCAGATTTTCCACTCCGAATGGACTTTTCATACTTGTAAAGTTCAGCTACAAATTGCACTCTCATCCCTTGGAACTTCAGTTTGCAATCGGTTGCAGTTGTCCCAGCCTGTGGACGCTCACAGCTTTGCATATTTCCACCAAAGCTGCATTGCGTGCATGCTTGTTATAATATGATCCATGCTTCGTGATATATAGGCAAGAATGTTGTTCTCAACAATCTAACAGCGCGGTCGCCGCTTCTCTTGTCCACGACATTTTAAAAAATGGCGTTCATTTAGTGGATTCGCTCCTCCTCATTCCACGGTCACTGCACCTCCGCATGTGATTGGAGCTCCCTAACGAGCATCATAGAAACCAACGTTGTGTTAGAACCGCTCTTAAATTTTTCCAATGATTGAATCAGGGATGAAAATGGTCAACAGAGGCAAATCACACGATCATAGAGCGTCAATGATGAAAACAATGTTGAAAAATATGCTGATGTGATGTGGGCATAAGCATGTGCGCATCAGCTGATGAGAGCGTGAGTATACAGACATATGAAATATTTTATATCTCTTGCAAAAGTTAATTGATCATCAAGAAAATGTACCATTGCAGAGAAAATTAAATTTTATCAATCAGAAATACTATTTCATTGCTTGTAAACAATATTTTTCTAATCATAATGTGAAATAAACATAGAATTTTGAGTTTTTTTACATATATAGTAATTTGTTATTTTTTCTTTTCTAAAAATTAAAGTCAACCCCCATAATTCTTCCTTGGTTCTAAGTGCCAACTATATCTTCAGCATTGGGAAAAAATCTAGATGTATTAAATAAAATTAAGTACGTACTAGAAATAATTCAAAATCATAAATCTTGCAAACTTCCTGAAAAGAGCCTTGGCAGTCTTCGCACATCCCACCCACAATGGGCTGGCAGTAAAAGGGTTAAATGGCAAACCTTAATAAGGACAAAATTATCCTGCCAGACAACCTATTATTTACATGAATGGCCCTGTAGAATCTTTTTGTCTGAATTTTGCTAAAGTTTATTTGAATCTCAGAAAAGACAAATTGGATCTGGACAGTTATTCTTTTCTTAATAACATAGCGAGATGTATGATCCAAGATTCAAAGATCTTTATAAACTTGTGGGACAATTCCTTCTTTTTTTTTTTTCATTTTCAAAGTTGTATTTTTTTATTACATTGGCAAAGAACAAAATGCCAGATAACATATGATATACACAAATGAAAAATGAACACCTCTAAGGAAGTGAATGGGAAGCATCGTATTTGCATGTGGTACTGGTAGAAAGCAGTAAATGTGATGATCAGACACAGCACGTGGAAGAATTAGGAAGCGAATACTGGACCGAAGCCCTTATCAGCAATTGCTGACAAGCTGCAACAGTGGTCAGCTGTTTTTAACACTGTACTGTGCACCAAAGTGGTGGTGAACAATGTAGACATGTCAGATGGCATAGGCGAGCACAGCATAGGTGTGTGCAATTAAGGGAGTTTGAGCAGGATCATACTGTGGCATCATATGAGCAGCCATTGTGGATCACACGACGACTGCAGCATAGATTAGGACCCATGTCATATCCAGAGTATCAGCTAGGACGATCTGCAACCGTTTTCTGGAAGCTTGGCTACAGTCACAGGTGATGCTCTCCAAACTTTCCCTCAAGCCTCGTCACCATGAAGGCCGCCTCCAGTGGTGTTGTGAAAGAAGCACCTGGAGGGATAAATGGTGCAGCATTGTGTTTAGTGATGAGAGCAGGTTCTGTCTCGGCACTTGTGATGGTTGTTTGCGCGTACAGCATCGACCAGCTGAGCGGTACCTGCCACAGTGCATATAGCAGCAACACACAGGACCAACGCCTGGCATCATGGTGTGGGGAGCCACAGCCTACAATGACCATTCATCTCTGGTTGTCCTACATGGAACATTGAGCAGTGTAGCATATAGCCAGACCATCATTCAACCTATTCTGTTGCCATTCCTGCAACATCAGGGAGATGTGCTCTTCCAATAGGTCAATACCCGCCCACACACTGCTAATACAACCCAACGAGCTCTCCAAGGCGTTTGCCAACTCCCCTGGTCAGCATGATCATCAGTCCCATTCAGCATGTGTGGGACTCTATTGGACAGTGTCTGGCCCAGTCTGCATGGAATCAGGTGGAATGTCCATGGACCTCCATTCTCCAGGATGACATTCAGCACCTTAACGATTATCTCCATGCAAGAGTGCAGACCTGCATTGTTGCTGGAGGAGGGCACACACAGTACTAATATGGTCTTTTGAAACACACTATAGACTGTACATAGCTGTATTACCCCATGCACATGATCAACTTCAGTGTACGACCTACATAATGTATAATAAAATTTCATTCTTCTGGGACCATGGCTTCAGGGTGTTAATTTTTCATTTTCCATTTGTGTATATATGAATTCCCTATAAAACCTGTTACTCTTTGTACAGTACTGAATGAACTACTGCTGAAGTTTATCTGAATCTCACAAAAATCATATTTTGCACAATCTGGCATTTGTTTTAAATTCCTTACCAACAGTTTTAGATGGTTTTCAGCAATCAGTGCTTCAACTGATGTTTAAAGGAAATAACTATGATATATAAAAAGGCTTGATAACAAATTTCCATAATAGAAAGATAAAGAAACAAGAAAAATGGAAAGCAAAGAAGAAATATAATCTTTTTCGTCATTCGTTCAGTTGACTGATAGATCTCTCCTGAGCATCGCATCTCGACAGTTAAACCATTTTTAGTAACATACTGAGGTGTGTGATCAAGCGTATGAAGCTGCAACCAGACAAGTTTTCTATTGTCATAGAAAAGACTATGGAGGCCATTTAATTATCTCGTGTCATTCTCGATTTACCAATTATGCACACAAATGAGGGAATACAAAAAGAGTAACTTTTGGATTACAGTTAGACATTTAAGAAAGATTTTGAGGCATTCAAAGATTGTTGAACTTCACAATGATCCGAGAAATAGAAATCTCAGCAACAACCAATAATAATGCTTTAATCTTACATAGCTTCAAAATATTTAATGTCTACATTTTATAAAATTACAAAAGAACTCATAAGGCTTTTTTTTAATGATCTATAAATGCTTCATGGTAATCTTTATTGTTCTACTCATTAAACTTTTTGCAGTTAATACTTTACAAAACTTCTTTTGCCTACTATTAATAGAGCACACTCATTAAATTCCCAATTATTCTTAAGGATTAAAGGTATATCTGAAAATAACTTTGTGATGTTCTAATTATTCCATCTCTTTTTTTATAGAATCTTGCACTGGTGTAAATATTGTAATGATTTTTTTTAAGGACAAAAATTAATTGCTTCATGAGTTTAAAAATTTTTTTACGTGCTATTTCTTAAATTATATAATTTGCCTACCAAAATTGCACTTACTTTGCTTGAATTAAGAGAATAATTAAAAAAAAAAAATTAATTTTTTAATTATGCTCTTAATTCAAGCAAAGTAAGTGCAATTTTAGTAGGCAAATTATATAATTAATTGCTTCATTTGATTATTTTTTTATCAAATTAACAAAATCAGCACTGTATTTTTATATATTTTTATTTATTTTCCTTTTTAATTTTGACATTAAAATCCTATATGTGTGTGTGTGGTCGGTTCGCACCGAAGTGCGAGCTTCGTTGCCGAAGCATCCGTGCTCCAGGGAGCGCTAGTGTTCCCAAGACGGCGAACCCCTAGCAGACTCCCTAGAATTACAAGGGAAAGATACTGGGGTGGTTTCCCGTGGCCTTCCCCAGGACGCCATTAAGGAATGACGTCAGACCGAAGAGAAAGTGAAGAAGAGGCTACAACACAGGAAAGGAAATTTTTGAAACATCCATGCTCGCTACCGGGATTTGAACCCGGACACTGGCACATTGATCTCACGACAGACCGACGCCTGAGACCGCTCGACCACACCAGCGCGGCAAAATCCTATATAGGATATAGCATATAGGCACCTATCAACATTATTCAATTAAAAAGAATCAAGACAAAAGATAAAATATCTGAATATCCTTATTATAAAATTACTTTTATTATATATTAGGTGTAAAAAGAAAACAGGAATTATTCATCCACTGTTTATGCAACAGTGAAACAATAGGTTATAAATTCATTGGCTGAATCACAGTTCTCAATCTCTCTGGCATTGAAGAGAGTAATTTTACTACAGTTGCCCCTGGAATTTTTTTCCAAGCATGTTACAATTGCTCGTAAAATGCCTCTTTTGATTTTTCAAGCTCTTGATCAAGTAAAGTTGAACCACATTTGTTAGTAAAATATTTTCTTTATTTCCACAGTGTACAAAATCTTTTTTCCTAATTGTGCAATACAAGAATCTTTGAAGCAACCCAAATTCCAAAGTCATCAAAAATGTCTATGAGCAGAGAAGCAGAATAAAAGCTTTGAGAGATGCTGGCTGGACACTGGAAAAGATTGCAGCAATGTCAAACGCTTACCGAACATTGTAAAAAAAAAAAATACCTTGGCAGAGAAAAAGCTAGCAGTTTTCAAACAAGAAACCAACCATGAAGGAAAAACTCAAATGACAATGTTAGATTTCTTGCCTCAGAGACAGAAAAAAACAGCTCACACATTAATGCAGGTAAACAGATCTCTTCCAGAGAATAGAAAAGTCTCAAGATTGACTGTTCCAAGGTTACTTTGTGAAAATAGATTATTTGGAAGAGTTGCTGTCAGGAAACCATTACTATGTAAGCCAAACTTAATAAAGTGCTTCAGAGTTTGCTAGAAAATGTAGAGATTGAACAGTAACAGTGGATGAAAGTACTCTGGACAGATTAATCCAAATTTGAACTTTTTGGTACAAAAAGAACACAATATGTTAGATGAAGATCAAATGAAAGGTACAAGCCAGAGTGCATAGTCCCCACTACGAAGTATGGAGGTGGAAACGTTCTTGTTTGTGCATGCTTTACTGCTCAAGGAATAGGCGACCTGCACAAAATTGATGGAAAAATATACCATCAAATCTTTTTTATCATGGTGTACCAAATGATCTTTGTCTTATAATGATCCAAAACATACCTCAAAGCTCTGTAAAAACAATCTAATAAAAAGAGAAACAGCTGGAAGACTACAAATCCTGCACTGGCCACCCCAGACCTCAATCCCATTGAACACCAGTGGATCAAGAGCTCTAAAAATTACCTCAAAAGATACATTTTAGAAGCAACTGCAACAAGCTTGGAAAAAGATTCCAGGGAAAACTTTAGTAAAATCAGTCTCTTCAATGCCAGAGATTGAGAGCTGTGATTAGGACAAAAGGATTCATACAAAATTTTGATTTTCTTTTTTTCCTACTATTTTGTGTTGATAATTCAGCAAAATTAATGCTACTGTTGTTTAAATGAATAAAAAAATTAATTTAATGTGCTAGTATATTTTCCATATTGTTTTTTACGTCATCACAAAAAAATGAAATAATGATCTTCTAATACTTTTTGCACAGTACTGTATTTTATCCTAAAGTTGCAAAAATATCACAATTCAGAAGCCAAAGTTGAACAGGCAAAGTATTTCTATTAGGCTAACATCAAATTTGCAGCAAAAAAAAAAAGTACACTTTTAAGTTTCTACTGCATAACCATTCATCCTTCAGCTACTAAAACAATAATGCTAGAGCTCATAGGAAAAAGGTCTGGCTTTTTCATTATCTGCACAGAAACAATTGCTCATAGGTCAGAAACTTTTTTTTTTTTTCTTAAGAATCCTATTTACACTTCTAAAATAAACAGGAATATATAATGTTTTGGGAATCAAAAAGTTTTGAACTTATCACACGGTAATGTGAGGATCATACATTTATTGAGCATCGAATAAACACTATTATCCGAATTCATTTTCTTAAGGCACATTCAACATATCAGCTGTACAGTTGCTCCTTATTCCACTATTTGGTATTTAAAAAATAAGTAAGTAAATAACATTAAAGCAAATATATTTAAAAAAAGTCTACAGTCCCTGGTGTAAGAATTTTTTTTATTTAATTTTATTAATTTAAAGATTTTCTTGTTTTTCATTTTCATTTTTAAACAGAATACAACATAATGAATACAGTCATTTTTTTTTAAATAAATAATTTCTTTGAAATTAATTTAAAAGTGAAAAAGAGCAAAAGAAAGTAAGGATGTATATCTGATAATACATTTAAGAATCAATAAATTTACAAATAAATAATTAATTAAACCCCACAGATAGAGGGAGGGAGGGAGAGAGAGAAAGCCACAGCCATTTGTCATTTCAAGGGCTTCCCTATCTTCTTTGCTTTGTATGCTTCATTACAATACGTTAAACAGTTACAAATAAATTTTCTTCCAAGGATCTTAAAATAATGTAATTGTTTGTTTGTAGTTGCATATTTTTATTCATTTAAAATAATATAGATCAATAAATCAAACAATTACATATATTCAATCCAACTGGGATTCCGATCTCTTCCACTATAATTCACTAATCTTGATATAAATTGTTAAACCACTTACATCTTATATTTTTCATTGACTTCTTTTAATGCTGCTTATTATTTGAATGAGTGTTATAAAGCTGCTATTTCTTCATATGTTTCTTTAACTAATTCAAGATAGATTACAGCCTCTATCTTGATTGCTATCTACTCCATATCTGGTTATAACCATGGAACCCTGCAACTGTATTTTTGCTTAGAGATTACAAAATTCTGGTTTGGGTTGTTAGATTGGTGACTTCTATAAATTTCCTAGTAATGGCTGCAATAACGAGGGTTAATTTTTAGTTAAAAGCTTAATGTGATCAAGAACATTAGCTACATTTGCCCAATCTGTTCTCCATTGATTGGGTTGTGAATTGTTCCACAGAGGCAATAGGAAATTTTAATTCTTCTACACAATATTTTTAAAACTGTCTTACGTGTAGTGTGTTAACCTGATTGTTAAAGTCTAAGTTTCTTTAGACTTTAACTGTAATTTCATCTTCCACAAATCCAAATGACCAACAAATTAATTCAAAGTGAAAATTATTTTGTGAGATTCTTAGTGAATCTTGATATATATTGTTTAATCATCTTTCATTGCTATGAAACCACTTACATCTTATATTCCTCATTGACTTCTTATAATGCTTTTGGAATAAAACTGTCCAAATTTCTTACTGCAAGTCGTCTTTCGATGAAAGGAACATTGCTTTTAACAGTAAGTCATTTCCAAATTTCAACTCGACTGATTCGAACCGATAATACCTTGATGTTACAGAATTATACTGTTAATATTTTCTCTTTATGTTGAGAGTCCAGAAACTGAAGGAAAATAGAAAGGTACTCCCCTTCACTTTTTCTGATTCACTTAAAATTTAATTACAGCTAGGGAAAAACAGTTTTCTGCTGACAATGGAAGGATGTATAATATCTAAAAGCTATCAATAAACTGCATCATACATGTGTTGTATATGCACTGGTACTGTTATTATTGGGTGCTAAAAAGATGCTACTACCTAAAATCAAAAAATATTGGATAACGATTTCCTTGATCATCAAAAACCAAGTATAATTTTGATTGAAGAAGGACCAAACACACACAATAAGTAAAAATAAACACTTCATTACAAAAACTTCATGACATGTTTCGAGGATCGTAGTCCTCCTCTTCAGATGATAAACATAATATTAAGGAAAAATCTATGGCTCCGAACATAATATTGAAGCCAGAAAAGAATTTCAACAAACAAATACAAAGTAATAATTCAACAGTCTACAGTAATTGTTACCAATAAATAAATTGTTACCAATTGTTACCATTTTATTCCATAAATTACATTAGTTCTGTCTAAATTACGTACATGTTCATGTTCTTTATCTTGACATAATAACCTACCTAATGTATTCTTAGTTTTATGGGCCAATGTGATATTAATTTGGCCTAGTATGGGAGAAAGTTTACTTCTAAGACAATGTTCAAATGGAATAGATACAAACTGGCACACTCTTCTGCCTTCATTATCATTAATTTGTGAATTTTGAGATCTTATCTTAATTAAACTTCTATGAATAATCCTATTAATAAAATCCAATGGGTAATTGTTGCTTTGGAATATACCTCTAATCAAATTCAGTTCATCGAATAATAGCTTGCCATTGGAACAGAGTTTGATAGCTCTATTAACAGCCGTTTTTACCGCATATCATGGGGGTATCTAAACTTTTGGTTAATGAATTAAAGCAACTCAATTATATGTCCAAATTCAGCGTGAAAAACAATATTAGTTTTCTAAATAAGTTAAAAGAAATTCAATGTAATACTAGTTCCTTCATGGTTTCATTTGATGTCGTGGGATTGTACACGGCACTGTCACTTAATGTGATCAATGAGGCTATAGAGTATATTTTTAATCTAAACATTGATGATTACCTCAGGACGTTTGTAAAATACAAAGATTAGTTGGCACTATTTTTAAATGGCAATGGTTTAGTTTTAATGGTGGTGTATACTTACAAAATAAGGGTATATTCATGGGTCTTTCATCCTCAGCCATCCTTGCTGAGATAGTTATGAATTTCATTGAGATACAGCTACGGAACATTGACTTAATTAGCTTGCATATAAAATTCATGTGTAGGTACGTGGATGATACATTCATCATATTAGATAAAGAGTTAAACAATATTCTAAAGATTTTTAATCAGATGCATAATGACATTCAATTCACTTCTGAAACAGAGGTGGATGGCAAAATTTCTTTTTTAGATGTATTGATTATTAGGAATGATTCTTCATTGGGTACTACTGTCTATCGCAAAAGCTCCAATGCAAACATCACTTTAAATTATATGGCAGCTGGACCATTATTGTACAAAACCAATGCGGTAAAAACGGCTGTTAATAGAGCTATCAAACTCTGTTCCAATGGCAAGCTATTATTCGATGAACTGAATTTGATTAGAGGTATATTCCAAAGCAACAATTACCCATTGGATTTTATTAATAGGATTATTCATAGAAGTTTAATTAAGATAAGATCTCAAAATTCACAAATTAATGATAATGAAGGCAGAAGAGTGTGCCAGTTTGTATCTATTCCATTTGAACATTGTCTTAGAAGTAAACTTTCTCCCATACTAGGCCAAATTAATATCACATTGGCCCATTCAACTAAGAATACATTAGGTAGGTTATTATGTAAAGATAAAGAACATGTACGTAATTTAGACAGAACTAATGTAATTTATGGAATAAAATGTGCAGAAGGGGGTGATAGGTGCCTATACAGGGTGTTTCAAAAATACACGGCATAATTTCAGGTATGTATT
>JAFIDM010047656.1:49806-96161 GCA_023159025.1 Thereuonema tuberculata
TATATATATATATATATATATATATATATTTATATATACAGAACGATCTCCTATACGATTGTATTGTGAATGATATATTTATATTTTAGGGTGTTCCTTATTTCTATGGGGAAAATTTGTTTTAGTGGTTTCTTCGATCTCACCCTCCAATCTTCTTCCTTTTAATTCTAAAAGAAACCGTGGAAAAAAATTAGCTCGATGGAATAATATTTAATGGTGCCCCAAGTGGCTTAAAGTTTTGAGTTTCAAGTCATGCATTATGATACCATTACGGTGGAAGTAAATAATTTAAATCTGAAGCAAGAAGTCTAATATTACAATAACTCTCTAATGTATTGACACTGTGTGTGCACTGATCAAGCCAAGAAGTAGCACGTGTAAAGCGCCTGCACCAATGATGTGAAGGTGACCTTAATGTCAAGAGTTCTGTACCTATGTGCTCCGCTCAGTTGACAGAGTGCTTCTGAGTTAGTTACATTGTGATTACGTAAGAGAACCGGAACATGTTGTGAATGTGCTAAATACATTATCAAATGGTGGTGTAATCTTTCTCAAAAAGCAGTAAACTTCAAGCACAAGATAACATATAATTGCTTGGATACATAAACGTCTCATATTTCGTCTTCAAGCCTTTTCTATTGTAAAGTATATTATTAAACATCTTCCACGACACCAGAAATAAATGTTAAAACACTACATTTATTTAAAAAAAACAGCAAATTTTCGAGGAGAAAATAAAACGCCTACTCTTTTTCAAGCCTTTTACAATTAATAATATTAAGTCATGAGATTTTTCTTTGTTTTCCTTTTTTAAATTGATCCTAAAACACTACACTAAAGGGTATAAAAGTGACCATGTTATAAATTTTAATTCTGGGCATAATATAAAACGTAATATTATTGAAAGTTATTTACATAGAATAGATAACAATATGAGTGTGGAAGAAGATTTTAATAAAAAAAATTGATGATATGAAAGCACTACTAAAAAAGAATGATTACACAGACAAACTTATTGATAGCACAATAAGGAATTATCATAAATTTAAGATAAAAGAATTGAAAGCCTATGATGATATGAGATGTTTCATACCATATTTGAATAGCAATAGTTTGGGTTTGAAAGAAATATGTGAGAAATTTGGAATAAACATAAGTTTGAAAATAATAATAAATTAAAGAATATTTTGTGTAAAAAATTGAATAGTAATGATAAAAGATATGAAATGGATGTACTGTAATTTGTTTTATCTTGGTGAAATAAAAAGAACGATTAAGGAACGTGCATCGGAACATGGATACTATATCAGGAAAAAATTAGTAGAGAAGTTTGAAATTGCAGAGCATTGTAATGAGAAGAAACATGTTATTAATAAGGAAGTAAGAATTCTTTGCAATGAAAAGAATACTAAAATTAGAAAAGTAATCGAAAGCTTATGTATAAGAACCACAAAAGGGAACAACTTAAATAGAAATGAAGGGCTTAATATGGACGAAGGTATGGTAAAATTAGCTAGAAAATAGTAAAATTGATAAAGAATATTTTAATTCCAATAATAAAGTAATAATTGAAGAATGGGATTGTAAAAAACAATTGAGTTTTGATACACCACTTGAGGATTATTGTGATGTAGAAGACGATATTCTGTAATATTGTATTAATATTATATTGTTTATATGATATTCACAGATATTGTAAGTTCAAAATCTCGTGACTTGATATTAATACTATTTGTAAAAGGCTTGAAAAAGAGGAGTCGTTTTATTTTCTCCTCAAAAATTTGCTGTTTTTTTTAAAATAAATGTAGTGTTTTAACATTTACTTCTGGTGTCATGTAAGATGTTTAATAGCATGCTTGGATACATGCCAAACCAGATGGTTGGTAGTAAGCTTCTTTCTAATAGAGAAGTTCTCAGTGTGTTGCTCTACAACTTAAGGTGTGTGAGGCTGAAATTGAGTGAAAGTGCTAGGTTGGTTGACAAGGAAACATCAGCCTTTTAGCAAAAAGCATGTATTCCTGTTTGGGAAGAACAGCAATAATAACAGCAATTCAAACTTACAATGCTGGAGCTCAGAGGTCAAAGTTCTTTCCACATCATCGGCCATTTCCTCAATAAGACGCTGCACAGTATTTGCACTTAATGGTATGCATTTTAAACTAGTTGAGTCTTTCTTCATAACATTTTCAATTACATCTTTTATAGCTGGTATTATAATTTCTTCACCAATAGTATACGGTTTGCCTTTCTTTGCTATATTAAGAGAGATGCTGTAGGATGTCTTCAGTGCTCCTTCTTTATCAACACTAGCAGATGACTTCAAATATGTATTCAAATTTGGCACAACTCTCAAATTTCTCTTTTAGTTTTTTGAAATACTAAAAATCTTTGTTTTTCTTATCAGAATGGATTCTTTCCAAGTGGTCTTTCATTTTCGTGGGCTTCACAGCATAATTGCTGAAAGTTTTTTTCACATAATAAGCACATAGGAATAGTTTCATTAGCAAACGATGGCACAAAACCACATTTCAAATACTCCTGCGAATATTGTCTACATTTCTTCTTAGCATTGGTAGTCGACATTGTGGGTATTAAAATCAGATTTTGAATATGAATAACGCAATATGTTTGCAGCACATCAAAACAGCAGCATTAAGACACACAACTTACTCCCGCATGAGCTATAAGGAACTGCCTGTTTTATCTCAGAGTGCAGTGTTGCCACCTTTTTACAATAGATATTTATAATTGGAAGGAATTATAATCATATCTCAATTTTATCTATTCAGTACCATTAGGTAGGAATAAGATAATAAACAAGGTAGCGATAGCGTTTATTAAACCAATCACAATGCTTCCGAGTCTGAGTTTCTGAGTCACCTTTACTTTAGAATAGACTGAGCGGGGGTGGCGCACCCCTATTTATATGGAATAACAGTCATTCTTAACTCAAATCTTGTTAATACACTGAATTCCTAATAATGATTTAAAAAAAAAATGACTATTTATATTGAATAATCGTCATTCTTAACTCAAACCTTGTTAATACACTGAATTCAATAACTTTCAATAACGGAATAAGAATGAATAGGAATGAAGAGTAATACATTTTTATTGGAATATTCTATTTTTTTCCTAGACAGTTTAATTGATCCTCTTTGGTATTAATCAACCCCCTTTCTACCCTCGTATATTAATCGACCCCTGGAGAACTCTTTTATCGACCCCTAATGTCGACCACTTTGGGGACCCCCGAATTAGATAATCTTTTTAATATCGCACATACCGATGCATTGACCATGATTCATGTTGAAGAGGATAAATTATTCCTGCAATCCCAAAGACAGAAAAGGGAGACCCGGATGCATGATGGGAACAGATCGCAAGAACGCTGAAAAGGGTGGAGGAAAGACGTCAGAAGTTTGAAGAACATAGGAAAAGGACGTATTCACTAATGGAATCGGAAAGTAAGCCATTTTTCCATTCTGTTTCATTTTTTATCTATTATAAACACAGTAATGTACGCAACAATTATCATAAATACAATGTTAAGTAAAAGTCGTTTGTCACATTCAATATACACAGTAATAAAGCATTTTTTAAAGTTCCTAATGCATGTGCTGAATGTTCTGCAAGCGAAGAAGACAATAGAAACAAAACACAAGAAGATGAAGAGGAAGGCCCAGATGCACCCATCCCATAAAGCTCTTCGTTGAAGAAGAGAGGATATTTACAGTTTATCACAAATAAATTGTGATCTGCCCTTGATAAAACATAAAATAAGTGAGAGATGCAGTTCACATATTAACAGCAACTGCTGAAGCCCTGAATCAAGAGACCAGAACATTGGTTTAAAACGATAATCTTTAAGGTGCAACAGACAAGAATATCGAAAAAGAAAGGCAGAAGCCATTCAGGATAACTTCCGTTTAAAGGACGAGCCCTGTCTCGTTGTGCAATGAGGTAGTAAACTTCTCCCTGAATTAAGTGAACACATAAATGTTGACAGATGACCAGTAGTAGTGTACACAACAGTGGAAAACAGCAAACGGAGGCAGTATTTCATGTATTGAATGGGGAGTTGCAGACAAAGTGCAAGCATTGTGTTGAGACACTTTGGCCTTCAAACCTAGTCATGTGAAAGGTGTTTGAATTGTTGAAGCAACTAATGGAACAAGAACTGTTTTATTTACCGTGCCGTCACCACATTTTGTAACTGGTACTAAGAAGTGTGTTTGACGTGAAATTGGGATTATCCACATCGGGTCCAAAAGTGCCTTTATTCAAAAGGTTCAAAGAGCAATGGTCCAGCTTACACTAATTTGACACTGGAGTGAAGGATGAATTTGTTGACTTGTCTGTTCTGATTACTCGTGACAAAACTATACAGTTTACTGTTAGTAACCTACCACTTTAGCAGTGCAGGGATATTAATAAAGAATTTCTGGAACTCACAATATAATTTTTGGGAGAGAATCTGCCTCGAGGGCAACCTAGGCACAATTTCGCTATCCTGGTGCCTTTCATCATGGGAAGTGAAAGGCAAAGGCTATTTACTGTTTAAAAATATTCTTGTTCAGGACTCAGTTCTGTTACACCTGCAGAAGAAAGATCAATTTGAGATGTGTGTATTTTTCTTGTTATATTTTTAAGTTACAGTTTGGTTCTTGGCCCCAAATCCCATTCAGGCACCTCACAATGATTCTTATTTTTAAAGAAATTAACAGAATATCCAGATCCTGAAATCTCCCAGGCTGCCTCTCATAAGTTTTGTGGTCAATTGTGGTATCTCTCCCCTGAGATAGTTGACTTTGCTTTTGTTTGATATGTGTGCCAAGAGAAACAAAAGTGAACATGGTGAAAGCAACGACGACATATGGTCCATTTGCTGAATACGTAATAAGAAACTAAGACTGTGTTTGAAGGATATGAACAATGTTCTAACGCAAGACTTGGGTCAATTTGTAACACACAAACTGTGAACTTCTCCAAGTTTCAAATTTCCAGTGACTTTTTTAATATTGATCCTGATGAGTGGGAAACTAAAGCAGGGTGCACACGATGCAACTTTGGGCCGAGTTACATATGCAACAAGTTGCTGGAGCACCTTTTGAGCAAAGTTGCAATCGGAGTTGCATGAACGAAAAGCTGCAAAGGCGAGGTTTTGGTGTAGGTGCAACTTCGAAAGCTGCATGGAAATTACCCAATCACAGTGCAGCGTTGGAACACATCAGTCGTGACGTCATGCCCAGGGGAAAACATGGCGTCTAAACAGATTTCCATCGCTTCAGGTGGGCCGATAGTGAGTACACAATGAATATCAGAGTATTGCGAGTTTCTTTCACACATAAATACAGTTCATATGTAAATGCAGTAATTTAATGCGGCTGAATGTATCATAGCGTCTGAAAAACCTCGATTTTTTGAATTTTTCACAGCGAAAGCGGTGTTCACATTGAATTATGGGATTGTCGCTCACTGTTTTACTGAAGAATTGACAATGGCACCAATCACAGAAAAGGGGTGGAACATGTCAGTCATTATGTGAATTTTCTATGGAGTAGCAAACAGGAAGAGCAAACATGACTGCCAACAGGTGTTACATGTGGACTGTGGAAAAAAAGACAGTGATGATTGATTTTTATGGAGATAAGTGAAGAATAAATTTTGTTATTCATGAGAAAAGCATTGAATTACTTAAACAATGTAATTTAGTTGAATTGACAGGAATGCATGAGGGGAAAAAAATAGTTCACACGAAGCAAATGATATCATGCAGGAAATCTATTGTGTTATAAAAATTTGGAAATTGTGAAATTTGCAGAGATAGTTGTCAGAAAATTGTTGGTGGGATATAGGTGTAGGAAATTGAGCGAACACTGTCATATAAGAATAGACATGTCAGTGTTTGGGATACAGGGTAGAAATTCACAAAACATTAAATATTAATAACAACAGTACTGCAAAAATTTGGAGTGTTATCAATTCAGAAATAAATCAAAAAAATAAATCAAAAGACAACACACAAATAGATAGATTCATACAAAAGCATGGTATAAAAACAGCAAATGATAAACTAAGTAAAACATTCAGACTGAAAAATATCAATGAAAATTGTAATTGCGAATTCAAGGAGCACAGAGATAATACAAGCAGTCAACTTCAATCCATGGCATTCTATCCACCAAATGTAAGCGAAGTAATTAGTTTAATTGACAATATGAAAACCAAAAATTCAGTGGGAATAAATAAAATTAAGACAAAAGATATCAAGGAAAATAAGGAGATTTTTGCAGAACTAATAAGTAAGCTGTTTAAAATCATGTTCAATTCGAGTATTTACCCATCAGCATGGAAAATTGCCAAAATCATTCCCATTTACAAGAAGGGTAAAGCAGATATTGCAGAAAATTATAGACCTATTTCAATTCTATCAAACGTTTCAAAAATAATAGAATCCTATCTATCAAAAATAATTTATAACTATGTAATAAATTACAACATACTAAAAAAAGAACAATATGCCTATCAAAGAAATTCGAGCACTATCAACCTTCTAAATAACTTTAACGAAACTATAAATAATAATCTTAATAAAAGCCTATATAATTTAGTAATTTTCATTGACTTCAGTAAAGCTTTCGATCGCGTAAATCACAATATCTTAGTAAAGAAATTGCATAATTTAGGAATAAGAGGCAAAATCAATAAATTGATAGAAAATTATTTAAAAAACAGAAAATTCAGAATAAAATTAAACACAAAACAAAGTAAGATTTACAACATTAAGTCTGGCATTCCACAAGGTTCCAATCTTGGACCTCTTCTATTTATTCTATATTTAAATTCCCTCTTTGCAGAGCTACAAACATCAACGGCCTATGCCTATGCTGATGATCTTGTTATACTGAACACACACAAAGATTTATCAACAGTTCAAAATAGACTACAAGAAGACTTTAATAAAATAACGAAATGGTCACACGATAACAAAATGCACATAAACAATGATAAAACAAAACTAATGTTGATTAAAACAAAAAACAAAAGCCTAACTGACCTTCCACAAATCAAATTACATCAACACTCTTGTTACAGACAAAACTATCTTTCAATAAACTGCTCTTGCAGTCAGCTAGATTTAATAAATATATATAAATATTTAGGTATTCACATAAATAATAACTTCACATGGACTAATCATTATACACAAATTACAAAAAAAAACTAAACACTTTTACTTACATGTTTCACCACATTAAAAACCTATTTCCACTCAAACAAAAAATTATTATTTACAAGGCTTTTGTTGACTCTCTATTAAACTACGGACTATCTTGTTGGATACATATCACCAAAACAGAAATGAAAAACATTGAAAGGCTTTTAAAGAAAATATTTAATTTAATCTTTTCAAAATATAATACTCTAAATGAACATCAGAAACGTCAATTAAGAATCAAACAAACATTTTATTACCAAAACAAAAAATTACCTATACTCTATTAATAAAAAACTTTTATATTGTAAATAATAAAATAAAGACAGTTTCTAACATAACAAATACTCGTAGCAAGCTACAAAATATATTAAAGTATGAAAATCCAAAAAATAATTACGGCCTTAGAAACAATAACAGGATTCTAACGAAACTGTTCAGCCAGTTAGATCCTGAGATGTATGATGTAAAAAATATCGGAAAATTAAAAAATCTTCTAATAGAAAAAATAATCAACGAAAAAATAATTTGGAACATTTAAATCAAAAAGCTAAAGAAACTATATCTTCATATCTTGTTTTATTTTATATCTTGTTCATGTTGCTATTGTTATTTTTATATAATATCTTATTTCACAGAATTATGTACTGTTCTTATTTTTTTTTTTGTAATATTTTTACAAAATACTTTTTTTTTAATATTTTTACTTAATGTATTCTTTATTATATATCATACTTAACTACTCTCAGCACCTACATCACAGGTACGTGAGTTTACCTAGTAGGACTGTAATGTTTAAATTTGCAATTTAAATAAATAAAAAAAAAAAAAAAATGCTGAGAAATTGGCGAATCATTAATACAGTAGTTACAAATCGCTGAAGGTCAATGCTGTTTCAATTAGGGTTGAGAAAAACCTGGGTATTTTAAAAAAAAACAACCCAGAGGGTTAAATTTGGTTTCTGGGATTTTTTTCGTATTGACATTTAACAAGTTGAATTTAAATTCTTATGATTACTTTATTCAAAACACTAACCCATTCTTACAAGTACTTTATTAGTGGAAAAAAACTGATAAATTAAACGGGCAGAAATTGGTAAATTAAATTTTCTTATGTTGGCAGTCAGGGCCGTGCACAATTATCACAATCCTTTGTTTCAGTACATGGTTGTAAAGACCATGTAGTTGTGAAAATTCATGCTTTGGTCCAACATTGGATCCATATTATAAAGGTGAACTTCCAAAAAGGACTAAATTGTACTTTACAAGTCATTACGGCTCTACATTAAGTTAATTTTTTTTTTCTGGAAGTGTAAATGTTATTTAATTATGTTTCTTATATTGCAAGAAAAGTTAAACACAATATTAATAAAATAAATTCTTGTGACAGTAAATAGTTGCCTTCAATAAATATGATGTCTCTTTTTAATTTGTGTAAGGCTACCTATGTAACATTTTGTATGTTAATTAAATTTTTATAATTAAACATATTTTGGGTTTTATTGGGGTTTTTGGCTTTTTTTTAAAAAAAAAACCCTCATGGGTTTTTTGGGTCAGGTTAAATTATAACAACATACAGCAATTGTTGTTTGTTTGTTTGTTTTGTAATGTAATAGCACATAGATTTGGAAATGACGTTGAAAAGCAAACTAATTGTCAATTTCAGAATACACATTTCTATGGAATTGCGGCATTAAACGACTTAAAGGAAATGCTTAGGAAGGATGTGGCAGGAATTGACTTGACAGGTAAATTGTAGTATATCCGAAACAGTAAAATACGAAAATTAGTTACGTACCTGTCCATTACTCCCTATTTAATTTTTAGCAAAATTTTAATCGATATCCTTCTTTATTTTACAGTTGCTGCCATAAAAGCAAAATTTCACAAGATCCGAACATATTTTCAACGCGAAGCGAAACAAAAGAAAGCCAGAATACAGTCTGGAGCAGGAACGGATACTATTTACGTGTCAAAGTGGGTCCACTATGGCAGATTGGGATTTCTAAAGGACTCCTCTGCTGCCGAAGAGAGCTTCACGTCAACATGCAATAGTGAAGCGAGTCCAGCAGATACGTTTCAAGTAAGTGTGTTTAAACGAACGTCACTATTGCTATCCCTTTCTTCACTGCAACACTGTTAAACTCTGGTCAGAAATTTATTAAGTCCATATGCCAATCAGTTCGTTTAACCATTGTAGAATTATTATAAAACAAATATTATGTGTTTCATGACAAACATGCATTCAATATAGGATTTTTTGTTTTTTCCAGGTGATGATAAGTGGTCTCCATGATCGCAGTGATTGCTGTGATGGAGACAGTTTTGAAGTGTCACAAACCTCCAGCTCTGAATCGGGATCGACCACACAATCAAGAAAAAAAAAAAACCACTGCACCACTGACTGATATCAATGTTAAAGATAAAGTGTATTTGGAAGCTCTTGTCACATTAAAGTGATCAGATAATGCAGAGGATGCAGAGGAGGTTTTTGGAAAGCACATTGCATATATGTTGTGACAAATACCCATTTAGCATTTGAGCATTTATAGGAGAGAGAAATTGAAATTACAAATACAGCAACTGAAAGTAGATAATTTAGATGAAAATCAGTTACATGTTGGTGTTTATGATGCAGGTCGTATGTACACGTTTTGTGCATTCCTCGAAACTTGACTTTTAAAATACAATGTATGCTACATCATTCATTCCATCAGTTTCAGTAACTATGCAAATAATTTGTAATTTATGTTTCTGTATTACACAGAACCGGATGGATGTCGGTGATAATTACATACATAATGTCTACAACAATACCTGGTGATTTATAAAGTACTGGTGGTTTTCACCGCACCACATCTTCTATACTACTACTCACAAAAATATGAAACTTTTTATTTAAAATCATCAAACATGTAAGTGTTATATTGCCATGTTGTTTTTTATTCATTATTATTGAAATTCTTATTTGCGTACAAACACCCCCAATATATCATAATTATTATTCAAAACAATTTGGTGAATGTCTCCCAAAATAGTTATTTGTCTGAATGCATTTTCAAAAATAAATTTTTGTTTGTGTTTAAATTAAACAACGGAATTAACGACAAAAGTGTTTACATTAAATTGTTCCTAATTATGTTTCTATATCATTTGAATATTGGATGCAGACTTGTAGATTTTAAATTACATCAAAAAATTTATTTAAATAAACAATATATTGGGGGTGTTTGAGCGCAAATGAAATGAATTTCAATAATAATGAAGAAATAACATGGAAATATCACTCTTATATGTTTGACAAAAATGAAAGTTTTTATATAATATCATGAGTAGTAATTTAAAAGATATGGGGCGATGAAAACCACCAGTACTTTCCAGTACGTTATGAATCACCCGGTTTAGTGTCGTTATTACAAATGAAAATAGCCTAATTGTTTTTTGAATTTTTCTTGCTGTTTTATGTAATATCTAATATCAAATAAGACAAATATAAAATATTTAAATTAAAAACGTTTTTTCAAATTTTTTTATCGTGTATTTACATTCTTAAAGTACTTCACTTTTCTCCTGTTATACTGTTAATATTACTAATACACGAGAAACTGTCAAGAGAACAGCATTTTAGCATTGGAAAGAAAGACAAGATTCAACAAACAATATTAGTTATGTCATTTTATTTGTATATTTCTATATCTGGAGTAGTTTATATTTAATACTTTACTATCCTTGCTATTAATTAATATCAATAATATTAATTATTAATATTTACTGCACATAAAGTGTATAATATGTTGGTAGTCCTATTACTGTGATACAGTTTTACACTTCAAATTCACCCTTTTGCAAATGAAATTCAACCTTTTTCCAAATCATATTGAAACAAGATCAAAATTCTTTGCGAGATATTTGTTGACAGATCCAGCAAATGTAATTTCAATTTGGTGGATGTCATCGACGAGTCTGTCCACTGTAACTTCTGCGAATTTTAGTAATTACTTCTGTACTGTATGTACATGAACATGTATTCTAAATTGCCTGCAGCTGCCATAAGAGAGCCTTTGTGAATTCTTGTAATTTGTACGCATATAAATAAATAATTGTATATAAATGTAATAAATAAATAAAAACAACTTTTTATTTGCACTTTACAGTATGTACGTACTAAGTTTAAACTAAAATACATTTTGTATAAAAAGTATGATAAAAAGATAGAAACAATGTTTGAAATTACTACACAAAACATATAAACATATTGTGTAATTCGTTTTCTTTAAGTTTTAATGCAATTTGTAAAAAGATTGAATTTCTTTTGCAGAAGGGTGAATTTCATGCGCAAAAAGTTGAACTTGAAGTGTAAAAATTGTAATGGGGATATGTACACAACACATACAGTCATCACTGCATTACAACACTAGGAATACCAATAAATGATATGCTGGGTTTTTTTTTTTTTATTATTATTTACATAATTTGAGTTTTACAGTCCTACTAGGGAAATTTCCCTGTCAGTAGGTTCTGGAATTTAATATTTACAATCTGATTAATTTATGGTTGCTAATATGATGCAATATATATGTAATCTACATATCTACACAGTACAATCAATAAAAATGCAAAACACATTTTTAGGAACATTCACTCTAATATGAAGATGCAGACATGTGTATATGTCTCTGTGTATATGTATAATATACACACACACAGGAGCGTAAATACACGTATGTGCATGTTCAGACTTATATATATTACAGATATTCATTAAAATTATAAAAGTTCAAGAATAAGAGGATATATATTTAAATGTAATTTAAATATTTATATATAGTACAGATATACATTAATATAAAAGTTCAAGAACAAGAGGCTATGTAATTAAATGTAACTTTAAAATATTTATTGAAAGAAATACTTAATAAACACACTAAAAAACATTTTAAGTTATATATTTATGAAAAAATGACAAAAAACATACATTACTTAATTAAAAGGGGGGTCCTTGGACAGTTTCGGAGGCGTCAAGTCCTCCATCGTCAGCAAGATTAAAAGGATAAAAAGAATGGGAAGGCAATGGTTTAAGAAGGCGAACGAACAACAGTCAAATTTCAAAAAGTTGACTGTCCAATCTTGTAGCAGCTCCTGGGAGCCGCGGCAGTCATTGGTTGTGCTGCCAGATGACACAGGGGCATCTCCGGTGGTCGTGGGGTGGGGGGTGTTGTTGGTGGGTTTCTCTGGACTGCTCGTGTTGAGGGTGTCCTTGCGTTCGTCCTTGGGGGGCGTCCTTTTTCTTGATGGGTTGTTGAATTGTTTATTTGATGTTTTAATGGGGATTGCCTAATATACTTTTGATGCGTTGATTGTTATTTTTTTTTTTTTTTTTTTTTTTTTTTGTGGTTGGTTTTAAAACGTTGGTATGAGTTGGAATATTGGTGAAGAGTGTTCATTTTCATAATATGGTTTTGATCTGTTTTTGGAGTTCATTCTGGAGGGAGGTATTGGAGCAATATTTTCTGACATTGTTGTTGGAGAGTCTTGTGTTGTAAGAATTCGATAAGTGGATGATGATGGACTCTTTAATCTTCCGTTTTTTGTCATCTTTTTCATGGTGGATGACTGTGGCATTCTTGAAGTCTGGGTTGTGATTGTATCTATACATGTGGTGTGGAATCATAGAGGAGTCGGTATTGATTGTTCTGCATGCGTATTTGTGGTTGTAAAGTCGTTTTTGCAAGGAATAGCTGCTTTCGCCGATGTAGAAACAGTCGTGGTTTTTTGCAGGGGACTTTGTAAATTATGCCATGAAGATCTTGTATCAGGGGTTTGTTAGTTCTGTTATAATTTAGTTTGCTATTTAGGGTGAATACGGGATGAATTTCAGTGTCTTTGAAGACTTCTTTCAATTTTAGTTCCCATTGTTTTACGTATGGAAAACTAATATAAAGGTTTGTTTGGTTGTTTGAATTTTTTATTTTGGGGTTGTAAATGTTTTGGAAAATTTTTCGGATAGTTTGGTTAATGAATTGTAGGGGGTAATCGTTGTTTAATAGTAATTGTTTTATGTAATGGATCTCATTGTTTAGGGCGGGTTTGTTTGATGCATAGTTGAAGGCTCTATCAATCATCATTTTTATTTTGTTGTATTTGTATGTATACGGGATTGCAGAGTTGAAATTTTGGATTCTACCTGAAAAAGTGGGTTTTCGGTAGCAAGTTGTCTGGAGTTTGTTTTTGTCTTTGTGAATGAGGATGTCTAGAAAGGGAATTTGGTTATTTGTGTCTTCTTCGATGGTGAATTGTAATTCATTGGACAGGTGATTAAAGGCGTCTTTTATGGTTTCTGGATTGTGACTGTCAGTAATGAAAAGGCAGTCATCGACGTACCTTTTTATAATATAGGCTATTGCGGATGTAATCTTGACCTAGGTGCTCAATGTGTTGCATCGTTAGGTCTGCTAGGCAGCCTGAAGCGGCTAGGCCCATGAAACAGCCTTGGGTTTGTTTATAGATGCTGTTTTGGAATGTAAAGAGTTAATTATCGAAGATTAGGTTGATTAAGTCTTTGATTAATTTTTTGTTATAGTGTGATGGTAGTGGGTTGTTGTTGGTAATAAAATCGATGGCTTGGAAGATGAGAGTTTTTGTTAGAGATGTGTATAAGTCTTTTACATCTAATGAGAAAAAGTTTGTGGTTGTTGGTGACATTTAATTTTTTTAGGTCATTGATGATTTGTTTGGGGTTGTCTGTATAACCTATTGCCTTTTTTGTGTATGGGTTTAGTGCTTGGAATATGAAAGCTGAACATTTTTTGATTGGTGAGTTTTTTGCAATTTATGATAGGTCTTGCTTTTTAAATAGTTACTTATCAATTTTTGTGCGTTACCTCGAATGCCATGTTTATCTAATTCTTTTATCAGTATGACATGATTTAAGCAGTCAAAGGCTTTTTTAAAGTCTATAAATACAATGGACAATATTTTGCTTTTGTTTAAATTAGTGTTTATATACTCGTTAAAGTCATCTAATAAGTTTGTGGTACTGGAATTTTTTTGATAGGCGTACTGGTTAGTGTTTATGGTTTTATTTTTTTAATGAAATTGTATATGGTGTTTGTTATATGTGATTTGAAGATTTTGGAGATGTTAGGTAAGATTGATATAGGACGGTAGTTGATTGTCGAGGGGATGATTTTTGCCCATTTCCATTTTTCTGGGAACTTACATGTTTTAATGATTTGTTTTGAGATTTCGCAAATGATTTGCGTATACGACTTGATGTGTTCTTTGATTTCCTCTATAGGTATTTTGTCCAGTTCAACTGATTTACATGATTTTATATTGATTAAAATTCTATTCACATCATTTGGAGACATTTCATTTAGTACTATAGAGCCTGAAGGTGTGTTGTGGTTATAATTTAGAAAATTGATGTTACATCTGCATTCTTTTATGTTGCCAATATTGCCAAAATGTACTCCAAAATCTTCTAGTGTTTTGTCTGTGCCTTGCTTATTTATGATATAAGATAAATTATTGCCTGCGTTTTCATTTTTGCTTATATTTATTGTATCTTGATTATTTTCCAGTATTCTTTATTATTGCTGTAGTTTTTTTCAAGCTGTTCAGAGTAATATTTTTCTTTGGTTTTTTTTATTAAGTTCATTGTTAAATTCCTTACCTTTTTGTATTCAAGGGCGTATGCAATGTTCGTTTTATTGTTTTTGTATTTTTTATATAGCTGATCTTTTTCTTTAACGAGTTTGTAAGTCTCATCTGTCATCCATATTTGTTTAAATTTTTGGTTCTGATTTTTCTTAGCATTAGCGAAATCACTATCATTTGCATTGATACGTTGTCTTGTGTTCTTGCAGGATTTGTAGCGAATTTTATAAAAATGTTTGAGAGTTTTGTTTACATCATGATAGTGTGAGGTATGTTGTTTTTCTAACAACTTACTTATTTATGAATTGAAGTAGGCAACGTCAGATATAGGCATAATTAATTTCTGCTTAATTTTTCTTTCGTGGTTGATGGGAAAGTTAATTTCGGTATTTGATAATTTGATAAGTATCATATTATGATCTGAGATATTGTAATCAATTACATAACTGTTACGATGGAATCTTTTATTTTTCCAAAGCAGTGATCTATGCAGGTTTCAGAGTGCTGCGTTTTAGTCGTAGATTCTCTGGTGGTTTCTGTGATATAGTGTTTTAAGCCATGAGTAGAGCATATTTTTAGATAATTTAAAGTTTCGTAGTTGGGAATTTTTTTACTTATGTCTATGTTAATATCACCAATTACCAGTATATTTTTGAAGGTTTTGATTAGTTGATCTAAATTCT
The DNA here is from genome assembly GCA_023159025.1 of Thereuonema tuberculata. Classification (NCBI taxonomy): domain Eukaryota; kingdom Metazoa; phylum Arthropoda; class Chilopoda; order Scutigeromorpha; family Scutigeridae; genus Thereuonema; species Thereuonema tuberculata. Next base: position 65,367 of record JAFIDM010047656.1, read on the forward strand.
TATCTAATTCTTTACAAAAGCTGCCTTTATCAAGATGAGGGCGTCTGTATATTGATAGTAATATGAGTTTATCTTCTTTGTTACCTTTCCCATTATGCTTTATTTCGCAAGTTATATTTTCGTAATTAGTTGTGTTAATTAAGTGTTCTGTAATGTGGAGGTTACTTTTATAAAATATAATGATGCCGCCTCCTCTTTTGTCAATTCTAAGTTTATGAATGGTTTGAAAATTTTGGATTTGATACCAGATTATTTCTGAGTTTTTAATTTAGTTTGTGTTTTACATATCTCTTCCATGTCGTCATCTGTCTGTGTACAGGTATCACGGAATGCAATACACACACATACACGTGTGATTCCATCCTCTGCATAGGTTTCACTTTAATATTGGAGTTGTTCATGTTGCCATGGAACAGAGCCCGCTACAGAGTTAAAGTATGCTTTGAATTCATCAATTGCGCTGTCGGGGTTGCGACATTTCGTCCGGTGCACTGTTGCGGTGTTAACAAATTCTTCTCTCCTCCATTCGCCTGGTAACACGGTTTCTGTATCAGGATCTATGCAGTCAATGCTGCCTGAAGATGTATAAATTCTCCGCGCAGTAACTCTTGTCCTTAGTATATTATGAAGCACACATATCGCCATGATGACAATGCGACATCTTTTTGGTTGTAGCTGTATGGATGTGTGTAGTAGTCTCCATCTGTTCACCAATACTCCAAAAGCTTTTTCTGAACACCCACGAGCTCGAGACAATCTGTGCAAACAAAATAAAGACTAGGTTATCACAATATCTCAACATAACAAAATGCATAAAATGTTGTTGATGGTAGTAATTATGTGGTTATTAATAATTAATGAAATGTTGTGCAATCAAATGTTGTAATTATACAAATTACATAAATATATATACAGTCGGACCTCGATATAAGGTCAACCGCATATAAGGTCACTTTTCTAAAGTCCCGGCTCATTGAATAGAAATTCTACAATATGAATTGTCGGATATATGGTCAGGTCTTCAATAACATAATCACATATAAGGTCACTTTTGTTTGTGATTTCAGAAATTTTCATGTGTCTGTGTTAGATGCAATTTTTTATATTCATAAAAGTTGGAGCTTGGTGTCAAACACATGCTTTTCAAATTGCTTTGGACATGCTGGTTTTCAATTTTCTACAAATAGTGTGGATGAAATAACAGATGAAGATGATGAAGACAATATTCCTTTAGCTGTTAATACAAGATCTCAGAAATCGCGGCTGTGCTATAGAAGGGAAAAGTGAATACGTCAGAATTGATGATGAAATTGCTACCACTTCTCAACCTTTGATTTCCGAAATTGTTTCGCAAGCAAGTTTTAGATTCCAAGGCAGTAGAAACGACAGTGATACTAAAAGTGAAGCGGTGACACAAGCACAAGCGCTCGGAGCATTAAATGTCGTAAGACATTTTTTACGAGCCATGAGGGAGCTGAAGAACATTTTCAGAAACTACAAAGCTTAGAAAACATTGTACAAAAGATGAAACCAAAATCGCAACAGTCCTGTATTACGGATTATTTTAAGTAAGGTGAGTTGTACATCAGCACTTTGCTTGATCATACTAGTACTATTTGTATTCAACTTCATTCCGAATTAAAATTTTTAAAAAATAATTTCTTTCTGATTCCATTAATTTTAATTGGTTCGACTAAATTAAAAAATTATAACCTAATAAACTGATATTTTTGTACATATTAAATTTTACAAAGAATTATACTGTATTTATATAATGCTTATTTACTGCCAAATGCGTATGAATCGGTTATAAGGTCACCCCGCTTATAAGGTCACTTTTGCTAGGTCCTAAGGGGTGGCCTTATAACGAGGTCCGACTGTATATATATATGATAGATAAACATACAACTCGCCTGTAATTGAATATCACGTTTGCTTTGTCTTGCAATCTCCCAGGATAGGGTTTCATTAAATATGGCTTTAATGCAAAAGCATCATCTGCCACAATCATGTAAGGAGTATTGATGCTTCTTCCTGGCAATGGTGATGCTGGTGGCATATTCAACTGATTGGTACTTAATTTCACTGACAATTCTGATTTACTAAATACTCCTCCATCACTAATGCACCCATTCATTCCAATGTCAACATAGATAAATTTCAAATCTGCATCAACCACTGCCAGCAACACAATTGAATAGAACCCCTTATAATTGAAGTAATATGACTGGGAATTTGATGGCCTTTGTATGGCCACATGCTTCCCATCCACAGCTCCCAAACAGTGAGGGAAATTCCACCGTTCGTGGAAACGTTAAACAATTATCCTCAACTGTTCTTCTGTTTTTGGCAAGGATAAATATTTGTCCCTGAACATTGCAAAAATTGCAATCGATGTTTCCATCACAATATTTGATGTTGCTCTTTCACTGATTTGAAAGGTATAGAATAAAGACTTGAAAGATTCGCCCGTTGCGTAGAATCTGAGTGTGAGTGAAACTCTCTCCTCAGCGGTTATGCAGTGCCGCATGACAATATCCCATTTCTGAATTAAAAATCTAATACCATCCAGGATATACATAAAAGTCTCTTCATCCATTCGCAGCCATTGTCTGTAAATATAATAGAAAACAACCGTAAATTTCTTTTGTGATTCTAAATTTAGTTCATTCACCTACTATTAGTGATATCAATATGCTGTCACGTTACATGTTCACACAATAATTGCTTACAATGCAGCACGACTTCCATGTGCGACATTACTAAATGAAACAGCCATGTAATAACACTGACGAATACTATTTGCCTTATCTGCACATTCCTTTCCTAATTTCGGTAGAGGTTCAGTTGTAGGGATCTGTTACAATCACATACTTGCTATATATATTTTCCAGCTTTCAGCAAAAAGTAAAAGTTTTTCTAATGCAGTCAAAAACACATTTGTTTCTTTCCTGCAGCAACTGACAACCACCAAATTCAAGAGATTTGATTCACTTCATTTCCAGTGTTGAAGGGAAAAGGAAAAATACTATTTTAGTAATTATGATCGTATTCAAAATAAAGAAATGTTATGTTCAAAATAGAACAAACTGTTATTATACAAATGAAAATACAAGTATTAGAAAAGGCTGGAAAGAAACATATAGGGAAAAGAAAATTTGTGACAAATGATTTTTCAAAAAATTTGTTCCCTTAAGACAAAAATAAAAAAAATAAAAACAGATTGGTTGTTTAAAAATAACTTAGGCAATAAGAAAAAGAAGGCGATGCTTTTCTAATATTTTATTTTATTGTATGAAAATATTAAATAATCTTTTATTAGATTCTTAAATTTATTAGAAATGGCTGTTTTGTATCTGATGATCTCCTGTTAACACAAGTAACATGTACATAACATTTTAAATTACAGAAGTTGAAGTTTCTGCATGTAAGTTCATATTGTTTGTGAATAGTTTCACTATGTTCATTCTGAAAGGGCGATCCTATTTTGCCATGGAACACTTCTGATTAGAATTTTTAAAAAAGCATATATTGATTGCGAATAGCATATGCTGTATTACATCCGCGCTGGAGGTTTCGAACATCTTGATTATTGTCATCTTCACGAAGATCAAGCAGCTAATTAATAAGATGAACCCAAAACGAGCGATCTGGCCTTTCGTCCTCTAAACATAAATAATAATACACAATCACAGCCACTTGTTTATCACTCGCCATATTGACTCAGACTGAAAGAGACATTCACTGACAGTCACAGGCAGTCTGAAGCAAAATATTTTGTCACTGACATTTTTGTCACCGTCTTTATTTCTGTTGGAATATTACTGGTGGATTCATTTATAATGCAACATTGAAGTCTTCATGTAAAACACACAACTTTCTCTTACCTGTATCGATTGTCATTCGCTAATCGAAGTTCTTGTAGTAAATTATAATGATGACTCATTCGTCCTCTCTTCCTCAGCCATGATCCACACCATTTTTTGTTTCTTGAAAATGATTCCTGGTCATTGTCATTATTCATTTCCTCATCTAAATGTAAAAGAATTAAGGCAGCCGCAGCAATTATCTTCCTCTTTCTTCCCGCCATTTTGACCATTTCCGGAAATAGCCATGTGCCGTCATTGTTTCCAGTGAGCAATGGATTGTTATTGGCTGTTGGTCGTTGCTATTCGTGTATCGCATTATTGCCATCAACTGCGACTACATACCGGCTAATAATATAACAATATTTCTCATATGAATATAAATCACACATATATTAGGTTTGGAAGGACATCACCGCAGTCTCCTTGACGTAATCTCAAATGACGTCATTCAAATTCGTACTGTGCTTCATTTGTTGTCCGAACGACGGCGCAAAGAATGTTGCATTGTGTGTGCCCCCGACTGTCGTTTGCAACCTTTTTTGTGCAACTAATTGCAACGAGTTGCACAGCAAAAGCTGCATCATGTGCACCTGCTATAACGATGATTACAGTTCATTCCAAGTTACTCAAATGTTGTTGCAGAATGAGGTGTTAAACTATTTCAGGAGTATAACAATACACTGACAAAAGATGAAAGCCAAAAGCAATTTCTCTTGCAAGTTAGTCAGTGATTATCGTGTAAATTAACCTGACAGAAGGAAGCAAACATTGGTGAAGTGGTAAATGGTAAAATTAACTTTTTGAGCGAAACCATCCTTGCAAATGGTGGTAGATTTATTATGGAATAACTGTATTTGTGTATTTATTTTATCTTAAATCTATTTTCATTTGTTCTTATTTTTTGTATGTATGAAAAGGTTACGTATGTAGTACTATAAACACGGTGTGCTAATACATGCCATCAACACCGAATGGATGTAATTTCAAAAACTTCCAAGTCCCTTAGGGCACCACTTAACATAATCTAATCGGACTGCAATTTTGCGCAGTTTCATGTTCTGATTTAAGGTACCTTTCTTTCTAGGGGGTGAGACCAGCAAGAATCGAAAATTTGAAAATAAGGACACCCTAATATATATATCGGAGCTGCCGCCAGATGGCAGTAAGTCAAGGGAGCCGTGAGTCAAAACTTTATGAACCTCAGTCCTAGCTCAATCTTACAGGTCCAATCTGTACCAAAATCAACAGGGATCTTCGTTGCATTAATCAAAATCTTGCACTTTTATTTTCAGTTTCTTGGGATAAATAGTTTTTTAATTTAATTACCTTGATCATACATACATGAATGGAGAGATTATAGTTCATCTTAAAACTCTTTAAGTTGCTGTTGTTGGTTTTTTTTTTTTTTTTTTTTTGTCCTTTTTTTTTCTAAAGTGTTAGAGAATGAATATTAAGGGATGGTACAAAAATATGTGAGTATAAAAACAAAAATAAACTAAAAAACTTTCTTTTTGAACAAATCCAAGATTCTAAGACTCAAAAAAATTAAAAATTGTGAATTAAAAGAACAAGAAAAAAGCCAAATTTGTTAGTAATTGAAAGAATTAAAAATTGAACTGAAAATTCTAAACAAAATCATATGTTATAAAAATAAATAAAAAAACCAACACAATAACAAGTACAACTTTGCCAAACTTGACATTAAAATAATATACTATATGGCCAAAAGTATCCCGACACCAACTGTTGTACAATCAGAAAGATATGTGGCACATATTAATAAGATGTCGGACCACCTTTAGCATCAGTCACAGCCTGCCCTTGACTGGGAAAATTTTTCACCAGCTTTTGAAATATTTGAGCAGGGATTTTCTTCCATTCGTCCATGAGAGCTGTAGTGAGTCTAGCCACTGAAGAAGGGCGGTTGAGCCTGTTGAGTACTCTGCGTTCCAATTCTTTCCAGGCATGTTCTGTGGGATTCAGATCGGGTCTCTGTGAAGGCTAGTCCAGTAGTTCAAGAGTCATCTGTTAAAACCACGGCAACACAGCTTTCGCTCTGTGAACAGAACAGGTATCCTGTTGATACAAAAACAGTCCTTCCCCGAACTGGTGCCAAAGGATAGGAAGTCAAGAGTTACCAAGAATGTCAACATACATCTTGGCATTCATGGTTCCAGTAAAAGGACCCAAACCTAACAGTTGGCACAATACACTAAGGTAGGAAGTGTTCTCCTTACATCAGCCGAACCCAGATGCTTCTATTGGACCGCCAGATCATGTAGCGGGATTCATCACTCCAAAGTATTTGTTTCCACTGCTCCACAGTCCAATGATAGTGTGCTTCTGTACAAAGGCAACCACTGTTTAGCATTCACCTTGCTCATGTTGGGTGTGTGAGCAGCTCCACAACCATGGAAACCTATGTGTTTCAGCTCCCAATGAACAGTCCTAGTGCTAGTGATGACATGTGAAGCTGTTTGGAACTCACTAGTGAACATTGCCAGTGGGATCATGAACTTGCGATTCTTCTGAGCTATCCTATTCAGGGTTTGATGGCTGCAATCTGTGAGTTTTTCTGACCTACCACTGCAATTTCCTGTCGTTGTCATTCCCAGACGTTTCCATTTTATAATGACACTCACAGTTGATCGTGGCACCTGTAGCAAGACCGATATTGCATGAACCAATTTGTTGCACCGATGGCATCCAATGATCATGCCACATTTGAAATCACTCAGCTCTGATGACTTACTCATTGTCTGTCTGAACACCCGTTTATGATTGTCCAATGCTGCGGTGACTACTTTTATCTTATTCTATGATGTCATAGCACATGATAACAATCACATCCACTTCTCAATAGGGGTATCCAGATACCTTTGGCCATATAGTGTATCACATCTTCAAAGCATATAATCAGTTATAGGGTCATTACACATCAAATCAGCAAAAAATTTTGAAATTTCTCAGGTGACCCTCTCCGATTTTAATGAAATTTGGCACAAAGGTACCTTCACTCCTTATATGAAAGCCTACCAAATATTATTGTCCTAACCTTAAACATTTCTGAGAAATAGCATTCTGAAGTAAGGTCTGCAATTTGTAACTGGTTTTCTATAAACTTTTTGGGCATTTTTAAAGCTGTATAAATAAAGAACTACTTTAGCCAGAAAAACAAGCTTTCATAAACTGAGAGTATATATATATATATATATATATATATATATATATATATCTATAATAAATAATGCATTAAAATTACTTTTGAGTCTTTTAGTTTTCCTGAGATAGGCTTACAAAGTAGGCATTTTGTAATGTTATCGAAAACAAAAATGAATTTTTAATCCTTCATAGATTTTGAGAATAAAGCTGGATAAGTATGAAATTTTAAACAGATACTCTTTAGGTACTTTCTGATACATAAAATAAATATTAAGCAACTACATTAGTTTTTTTTTAAAAAATATGAGGTTCTGAAATCGGTAGTAAAGTGAAAAGTGGCAAATTTAGCTTATTTTCAATCGACTATTTAGTAGCGTAGACAATTGAATTTAAAGTTGAAATTTTGTCCAGAGTTTCATATTCACACAATGAAAATATGATATAAAATTCAAAACCCTACCGAAATCCTTTCCCTTTCAAACTTAAAAAAAAATGGAGTTACGCTTTCGGCAAAAAAACAAAAACAAGTTGAAATGGTTTTAAGATGCAACAATCTACTTTATTTATGAAGTCAACTTTAATAACATCTGTGTAGGGAAAATCTATTTTAATACAATATCTTATATTATAAAAGCGTTATTCTGTCTGTCATAAGATTTTACCTTTTTCCAATTTTGTGACCAAACTATAAGAGATAGATTGATCATGTAAATGGATAAAATGTAGAGCTTTTTAAGACAAACAAATTGCTACAAAAATCTTTCGAAAAAAGTTTTTGGTTTCGAAGATGGCTCGAAGAGAACATTATATTGAGAAAATGTTGGTATTTGAAAGTTCTATCGAATGATATAACAGACATTCACAAACGTTTCTGCATTTGCAAGATACATGCAAAAATGTGTGTGGCGCAACACGAGGTGTCAGGCGCCAACCTGCAATACATGCCAATTTAAGCGGAGAAGGTCATAACAGGATGGGAAGTCGTGTATTCTCCGATTTCAATATTAATTTGCTAAATAAGTTTTATTTTATTTTAATGCTATATATGCAAGTTAAATATGATATTTATGAAATTTCATTTTGATAGAAGCGTTAAAATTTTTTTGTAACAGTTCTGATCCAATTCAAACATCTGTCCACTGTGACTTTGGCATTCCTTCTGTTAATTTCCCTCTGTTGACAACTCAAAGGCATGTTTTTGTTTATTTATGTGCAGTCATTCGTTTTCATTTATTAAAATTTACTTATATTCACTTAATTAAAATTAAGATTTAAATTTAGTTAAACCAGAGGTGCACAACGTGCGGCCCGCCGGTATATTGGTTGCGGCCCGGCAGTGTCCAACTTAAAATTAAGTTTGATCCTTTCCATTGCTGCCACAGATACATTGAAAAATGTCATAACTTGCCATAGCAAATGTCTCAGACTTTACTATTGGAATGTTGGTATGAAAAACAACTAGAGAATTATTTGATAATTTGAAGTTGAGGTAAATTACATTTTATTATTAATTATTATTATAAAGGACACTTTCAAATCATTAATTAGTAAGACATTTATGTATATTACTGTTATTATTAATACTTATTACACTCACTTCCAAAAGTTAAGCACGGAGCAATAAAATGTGAAAAAATGGACAAGTACTGCTTCGATTGACATGAAATGCTGCAAGTAAGTAGCTCTATGTTTATTCATGAAACAAAACAAAGAATTACATACAGAGATAAACAAAGTATTGAATTTTCATAAATTAAAAGATGGCTTCATATTTGCATCATTAACAAAATAATTTTAAATTCAAAACAAACAATAAAAACCGACATTAATAGGATATGTGAGCACCCCTCACCTGCATACAAAGTTTACAGCGTGTGATCATGCTTGTTACGAGGTGATCAACCACCGCAGAGTCCAATAATCGCCATTCCTCCTGTAGGACAGTTTCTAAAGCTCTGAGAGTGGCTGGAGGTGGGAAACGTAGACATATAGCACGGCCGAGACCATCCCAAAGATTTTCAATTAGATTAAGGTCCGGCGAGTAAGCTGGCCACTCCATACGCGCAATCCCCTCACTCTCCTGAAAGTCGTCAACGATGACAGCTCTATGGGGATTTGCATTATCGTCCATTAAAACAAAAGAAGGACCAATTGCTGCAGCGTACAGTTTCACAATGGGGTTAGGACTTCATCTCAATACCGTACAGCCGTCACAGAACCTCGCCTGTAGATGTGCAGGTCGGTGCGATATCCCAATGAAATTCCTGCCCAGACCATGATGCTTCCACCGCAGAATGCGTGATGTTCTGTGCCGATTGCGTGTGCCTTGTTCCCTCCAGACCCTTACACGCTTATCGAGTTGTAGGGCAAATCTGGACTCATTTGTGAACATAATGTTACCCCAATCAGACATAGTCCAATTCACATGCTGGCGGCACCACTGTAATCGTGCCCCTCTGGACGGATAAAGGAACACAAACTCATGGTACCCGGGTGTACAGACTATTCATGTTTAGCCATCAACGAACAGTAGTGGCAGATATCGTCTTACCAATGGCCGCTACAACCATAGATGTCACACGTGTGGAGGTCGATCTTCAATTCCGCTTGGCTACAACAGCAATATATCGATCTTTCGCAGGGGTCGTAACCCTTGACTGGTTTGGAATTGTTTCCATAATCGTGAAATGATGAAAGAACGCCGAAGAAACGAGGAACTTCTATTATAGACTGTCCTGCTTCAATGCGTCCGACAGCCCGCCAGTGATCAGAATCTTCCATTCATCTTCTGGAAGCCATAGAAACAAGTCTAGCTTGAAAACAAATCGTACGAATGTTCTGAATACATTTCATCAGCACTTACATGCAACTTCTGTAACCCTTCACAATGCCGGCTTCTTATAAACAGCCTGTTTTGCATATTTCTCAACGCGAAACCGTGATTGGCTGTTACCTATATAATTTGCTTACTTCCTTCTACCTTTGCAGCAAATTTCAGCTTCTTTAATTCAGATCTCTTACGGAAATTAACATTTTTCCTCTCCATTCTTAACTTTTGGAAGTGAGTGTATAATAAATGTCATTATCAAATTATTAATTAGTAAGATATCATAAGGGTTGGAGGACGAGATGCTGTGGCCCTCCATCAGACCTTTCATAAAATATTGGTCTTCAGACTTTTTAAGGTTGTGCACGACTGACTTAAACAATGTAAAATGAACCATCTACTGAAATTAAAGAAGACTTGAATGTGTCAGCCTCAGTTTTAGGAGTGTCACCATTGAAACCTAGTATCTAGTAGTTATAAACACACTTATGGGAAGCATAAAGCAAAACAGTTTACCAATGTAGTAAAACAAAAAATACAAAAAAGTCCTAAGCATTGATTCTGAATCTGCCAGGCCGCGCGTTGTGCACCTCTGGTTTAAGTAAATTCAAATTTTAATTTTTATTAAGTGAATATAAGTAATAAAGAAAGGTTAACGTGCATAAATGTAATATGAAAAGGGTAAGAAAAATCTGAAAATGCACAAATTCGTAAGAATTGTTTGCTTTTAACGCATTGAGTCATTATCAAAAGCAATCTGGGACAGCTGTTTCGTCCTTATTAGGACTCATCAGCCAGATTTAGCTTTGATAATGGAACTCGGAATGCGTCGGTATCTATGATCCCGCCTCCCCATCAGGAAAGTGGGACCCGGAAATTTCAGGAAATTTGTGAAAATGCACAAATTGTTTGTGAAAAATCTGAAAATGTTTGCGTTAAAAGCAAACAATTCTTCGAATTTGTGCATTTTCAGATTTTTCTTACCCTTTTCATATTACATTTATGCACGTTAAACTTTCTTTATTAAGTTTTCGACTTTTTGTTGGGCCTTATGCCTCTATTAAATGCCTTTCGAGCCAAGCGCAAAGCTGGCCGAGGTAATTTTGCTGTAATGGTTACAGCGTTTTTTTCTTTAGTTGTTTGCTTTCAACCGGGTCCCACTTTCCTGATGGGGAGGCGGGATCATAGGTACCGACGCATTCCGAGTTCCATTATCAAAGCTAAATCTGGCTGATGAGTCCTAATAAGGATGAAACAGCTGTCCTAGATTGCTTTTGATAATGACTCAATGCGTTAAAAGCAAACAATTCTTACGAATTTGTGCATTTTCAGATTTTTCTTACCTTTTGAATATAAGTAAATTTTAATAAATGAAAACCAACGACTGTACGTAAATAAACAAAAACACGCCTTTGAGTTGTCAACAGAGGGAAATTAACAGAAGGAATGCCGAAGTCACAGTGGACAGATGTTTGAATTGGATCAAAAATTTTAACGCTTCTATCAAAATGAAAATTCATAAAAATTATATTTAAAATTGTATTAAAATAGATTTTCCCTACACAGATGTTATTAAAGTTGACTTCATAAATAAAGTAGATTGTTGCTTCTTAAATCCATTTCAACTTGTTTTTGTTTTTTTTGCCCAAAAGTGTAACTAATTTTTTAAAGTTTGAATGGGAAAGGATATCGGTAGGGTTTTCAATTTTATACCATAATATTTTCATTGTATGAATATGAAACTCTGGACAAAATTTCAACTTTAAATTCAATTGTCTACGTTACTAAATAGTCAATTGAAAATAAGCTAAATTTTCTACTTTTCACTTTACTGCCGATTTCAGAACTTCATATTTCTTTAAAAAACTAATGGAGTTGCTTAATATTTATTTTATGTATCAGAAAGTACCTAAAGAGTATCTGTTTAAAATTTCATACTTATCCAGCTTTATTCTCAAAATCTATGAAGGATTAAAAATTCACTTTTGTTTTCGATAACATTACAAAATGCCTACTTTGTAAGTCTATCTCAGGAAAACTAAAAGACTCAAAATTTTAATTTTAATGCATTATTTATTATGATATATATACATACTCTCAGTTTATGAAAGCTTGTTTTTCTGGCTCAAGTAGTTCTTTATTTATACAGCTTTAAAAATGCCTGAAACATTTATGGAAAACCAGTTACAAATTGCAGACCTTACTTTGGAATGCTATTTCTCAGAAATGTTTAAGGTAAGTCAATAATATTTGGTAGGCTTTCATATAAGGAGTGAAGGTACCTTTGTGCCAAATTTCATTAAAATCGAGAGGGTCACCTGAGAGGCATTTGCTGATTTGAAGTGGAATGACCCTATATCCAACCTATAATTAACAACACAAACCATGTTAGTTGTAATAATGTAATGTATAAAAGCTGTTTTAATTAAGCAGACAAACCACATAAATAAATGAATAAATAAGTCCTTTCCAAAGGAAAATATAAAGATTTATAAGTTTAATGGAAAGTGTAAAAAAGAAATTGCATGTCTTAATAGTATGGTAGACAGATAGACAATAAACAAATAGTTGATTTAATGAAATTATTAATAATCATTAACTTACAAAAAGACAACTTTTTTTTTTATTGAAATGATTTTATTAAATCAGTAAGATTTCTCTTAATAAAGAAAAAAGATAATTACCTCTTTGTCCAGCCCTCCTGTGAGATATAACAGGAAGATATCTTGCTGTGACACGGACATCAAAGTCAGGATCATCACTGTTTTACATGGATAGTTTGATATTCAACCGACAAACTATATTTTCAATCGTCTTCAGGTGCTACAAGAATCCAAAGCTAGTATTTTGAAGAAGCAAAAAGATTATAAGTAAAATAAAAACTGTTGATCCATGATCTCATGGAAAAGGTAAGGTCATCATGGTCATTAAAGATCTTCTGCTATGTTAATACAATGGATGTTTTTCATAATTTAGATCAATAGACTACCATAAATAGTAAATCACTGAAAACATTAAACATTTTACTCAACTAAAACTTTTGTACAATGAAAAAAAAAAGAAAGAAAAAGAAAGAAATGAAAATAACTTAAGAAGTCTTTGTGAAAAGAAGTTCTTAATCATAAGATAGCTTTTATCAGCAGTTTTTAAACTGGTCATAACTGACCAGCAAATTAATAAAAGTATTAAGAAAAAATGCTGTAGCCATACTTTTATTACTGATGTTTTTTTTTTAAATTTAAGCTGATAGCTTTCAGAACTGGTTCACAAGTCAAAAAGTTAAGCAAAATCACCTGAGATGCATTGATACTTTACGCCACCTTTTTTTTTATTTTACATACTGTATTGCATGAAATAGTGTCTACAATTTATCTTGAATAAGGGTCTACATTCTTTAACTACAAGAATGAAAAATACATTTAAGCGGGACTTCATTTTGTTTCTATGACAAGAACTGGCTTGAATTAATGAGCCTTATAGGATCAAAGGCACAAAATTTTTTATCTGAAGGGATGAAATGAAAGTATGCACTGGAAGTTATGTTTGCTGAATGTCCATTTTCAAAGTTTAGTAAACTATTTAAATCAAGAAAATTCTTGAATTGAGATCGACTAAGCTCTGGTTTTGCCCTTGAATATATTCCTGCTTGAGGGAGCATGGCGTCCCATCCACTAGGTGAGTGATTTCATACTTGCACAGTCACAGGCAGCATTGGATGCAGGCACATACGTACATTTAGTCTTATTTAGAAATCATGATTCAAATGAGAAAACTGTGAAATTAATAAACGAAATGAAAAATAAAGTTTTATGAAAATGTAAAACAGCTGTATAGTTTTAGTGTAATAATCATTTCAGGAAATGTTCTTTGAGTTATAATTTTTTATTTTTATAAAAAGAGCTTGCAACATTCTAAGTTTTAATAATTACTTGATTCTCAAATTTTGCTTAGTTTATTTACAGCCCACAATAAGATTTAAATGCCTCATTGTGGTCCATTAACTGAAATAAGTTTGAGACAACAGATGCAGATTTTATTCCTTGATAAAATAAAATCCGATTTTATTTTATTTAAAATAAAATCTGATAGAACCAGTCTTACTTCTTTAGTACTCTGAAGAAACTGTGCATTTTCATAGTTGAAAGGGTTCTTGGTATTTTTATCATAAATCTTATCTCAACATGTTTACCAGACAAAGCATTGATTCTACACTTCCAGGTAAAATTGCAGAAATAACAGAAAGCAATTAATTATTTCCGTAATTTTTTTTGGTATTGAGGCACCTAACATGACATTGCCACCAAAGAGAGACTGGCCAAAAAGTTGTTTATCATTAGATTCTGTCCAAGAAGTGACAGATAAGAATATTTGTGCAAAAATGCTATAGGCAGAGCATTTTTATAGTTTGGCTCTGAAGGAGTGGTTGGACATTATACTGCGTAGATCCTTGTTTGAGGGATTTTTCCACTCCAGAGTCTATCCAATTTTTATACCTGTTATTTCTTATAGGATTTAGACTCCTTTATAGTTATTCATCTAATATTGTTGAATTCCAAATAATTTTCAAGAAAAAGTAAAAAAAAGCTTCAAATGAGACTCTGGGGTATTTGCAACATCATAAAAGAGAGACAGAGGAGGCTTTTCACATCCTGTTGTTCAGGTCTTCTGACCTGAAGACGATTCCTGAACAACAGGACACGAAAGGCCTCGTCTGTCTCTCTTTTATGATGTGGGAAATACCCCAGTCTCTCATTTGCAGTAACTACACCCACAGTCACATTAAAACTACAAGTAAAAAAAGCTCTAACCTAAGCTGGTAGCATTGTCATGTAAGCCTTGGGCAGATCTTAAATCATCATTTGATAACTCATTCTTGGAAGGTGTGTGTGTGTGTGTGTGTGTGTGTAATAAATTTGAGTATAGGAATGAACTAAATTTTTCTTTCCGTGCATTAAATTTTACAGACACAGCTCAAATTCTCTGTTAAGTTAGTAGATAGCTCAAACCTATTAATATATTCTAATCTAAATTGGAATCAGCAGCTTAACAATATCTTAATCAAAACTATATGTCAATTTTCTCCTGGACATCATGAAGACTAGTTACGAGCAACACTACATTGATTGTAGAAATAAATCTGTTACTTAGTGACCCAAAGTAAATGAAAAACATACAGTCGGACCTAAATATAAGGTCACCCGCATATAAGGTCACTTTTATAAAGTCCCGGCTCATTGAATAGGAATTCTACGATATGGATTATCGTATATATGGTCAGGTCTTAAATACGGTAATCGCATGCAAGGTCACTTTTGTCTGTGATTTCAGTGCCACACTGATTCAATTCCAAGAATTCTGCCATGGATACGATCTTTTATCGGCATCATTTTTCATACTGATGGAGGGAGAGCTTTTTCACAAAGAACTTCATCCCCTCAAATTCTGGATATTTCTCCGCTCCATCGCGTCACTTGTCCATCGTAATCACGTGTCCGTTTGTTCACCAGGAAGTCGAAGGAAAGGATCTCATTCCAACCGTTTTTATGCTTGTGTTATGATGTTGACAAAAAGGAAAACTTTGTTTCTATCAGAGAAAAAGAAAATCTTTGAAGATTTTGAAAAATCTAATGTATCGAAAGTATGTTTTGCCAAAGACCATGGGATACCACGAACGACTCTCAACAATATCCTGTCCTCACATACTGATGTAGCAACATGTAATGGATAGAGAAAAAGGAAGCGTTTATCACCGTATGAGAAAGTTGAAGAAGGCCTTCTCCAAAAGCTCTACAAATAGCCAAATGAAGAACATTTTCAGAAACTGCAAAACTTGGAAACATTGTACAAAAGATGAAACCAAAATCGCAACAGTCGTGTATTATGGATTATTTTAAGTATGGTCAGTTGTACATCAGTACTTTGCTTGAGCATACTAGTACTATTTGTATACAACTTTATTCCGAATTAAAATTAAAAAAAAATAATTTCTTTCTGATTCCATTAATTTTAATTGGTTCAAATAAATTAAAAAATTATAACCTAATAAACTGATATTTTTGTACATATTAAATTTTACAAAGAACTAGGCCATCTCCCGTGTACAGATTGTTCGTTATAGATATTTGAAGAAGAGATTTATTTAGATGGACGTTGGTTGATATAGATGTTAAATGAAGATCATAGCTTATGTACGATACTCCTGGCGACGAATTGATTGTGACTATTCTTTCGAGTGAAGATAACCAAATTCTGATGACTTGTGAATCTAGACAAATTTTCCTCTTTGGCGGAGACTTCAGACAAATTTTACCTGTAGTCAAGAATGGCCGAGATTACGACATTATTGACAGTTCTTTGAAAAGATCTTATCCTTTCTCTCGTTGTCCATTTCGATACTAATTGATTATCGATGATAAAACAATGGTTTATATGAGATAATCCAAGAATAATCGTTCCAATGAAAGGGGTTAAAGCAAGGTTCAATTACCGTCGCGGAAATTTCATTGTAAAAATTATTTCTATTTTCCATTCGCACAGAAAATTGCGCCGGACAGACAGACAGACAGAGAAATAAAAGATTTTAGTAATATAGATTATACTGTACTGTATTTATATAATGCTTATTTATTGACAAATGCGTATGAATCAGTTATAAGGTCATTTTCGCGAGGTCCCAAAGGGTGAACTTATATCGAGGTCGGACTATCTTACGTTAACAATACGGGAATGATAATTTTTATTTTTTGCAAATTGTTTGGCCTGGCCAAGCCCAAGTTTCCAAATAATTTATCGTCACTTCATTCAGTGATCAAGAAATTAGACACTTCTATTGCACTTTAATGAACATCCAATTGCTGACTCTTGAACTATTGAGCTTAGATTTGTTTTTTAATTTTGTTTCTTTCTGTCTGCTGTTAAAAGTTCACATTTAATGTAGTATCTGCACTGATGGATCTAATATTACTTCAGACATAGCCTATTGAAATGTTTATTATTCAATAAGCAGAACCATCTTGATTCAAATATTATAAAGTAAATGTTTTTTTTTCTTCCTTTTATTCCATTGAAAGATGGGTCACACCTTGGCAAACTGCTTCTTTCAGTCCCTCTCAACCTATGAAGTTAAATAGTATCTGAACACCCATAACAGATATCGGACACTGATTCACAATACCTTCTTAATTATCAAGATGACAAAGTTTCCCTTATTGGTACAGTGAAAACAAAACTACCTAAATAATGTGTAGTTCTGCTCCTTCATTACATGATGAACTGTTCATTAAAAAAAGGTTCTAAGATATACAGTCGGTATTTTATTTTTAAATCAAACAGATCAGATCATTTAAAATGTTCATATATCATCATGAGAACTTAACCAGGTTCCAATGTTAATAATACCACCATCAATTCCTACTTAAGGATTAGAAAGACATCAAATGGTTGTATTTTTGTTGGGAATGGAACTTGATCCTAAAACATTTACATATATTTTTCTGAATTACTGAACATTTTAAACAATCTGATAAGTGTTTTCTTTTCAAGTCAAGAATGATGATGAATTATTTTAACATAAGTTTAATTATTACTTTTTTTTTTGAAATATTACCACTGTATTATCGTGATGTCACCTTGACCACCTGAAAGTAAGTTCAATTCCAAGGATTGAATATGTGTTCATGTCTCAATTTTAGCGAGTTCATGGCAAAAGTCCTTGTAAGTCTTTAGATTTTTGCCATTCCTGAATACTGTATAATTGGAGCTGAAAGCAACTGTGTTATGATAAGTTATATATGGATAACCATTTTCTATTTTAGCTTCCATGACCACTTTTTTTTTTTAGTCAAAAGGATTTTGGTCAAATCTACATTACTGCCTCTTTCCCATGTATTCACAAAATCAATGATTTAATTGAATATACTGGATACATTTGGGTTAGAAGACACCAAACAGTTCATGGTTACCATTTTAATCAAGGTCACAAGATTCAACATCTAAATTTCATAATTAAAAATATTTCATTAAAATATATAAAATTTAAGCAAATCTTCATACACTAATGTAAATTTTACCTATTATAGCAAACAAAGATATTTGACAAAGTTTTAGGCAGTATTATATATATATACTCACTTAAGGAAAACATGATCACTCGTTTAATTTTTTCTCCAGAATGTGTTAACTTTTTTTAAATTTGGAAATGTACTGTTTAAATTAATCATGTTCTGCCTTTTCTTCATCATCTTCATCTAATTTTGAAATGGTGTCTTTATCTGATGCATCTGTCTCTTCATCGTCTGCTCCATGCCTCAGAAAGATATTTGAGTTCATATTAGAAGCAGCAGTTGAGCTAACTTCATCTCCTTCTCCCAAATCTTCCTTCACTCTCTGCAACTGCTTTTCCTGCTCTTTTTGTAAAGCAAGTTCTTTTTCTTTCTTTAATCTCTCATATTCGGGTTTATAGTCTCTTTCATACCCTAAGGTTGCATCCACAGCCTTCAAAAATTCGTTAATGCCCTTGCCACTCATGGCTGAGACACCTACAGCTTTCAAATAACTGTAGAATTCATTTAACACAAGACTCATTGAACTGGTTAGGTTAGACATATGGGAACCTTCTGCCTGGAGTGCTTCGTGGAAACTTTTAAAGTCCCTTATCCATTCGACTGCAAATTTGTGGTCAACAACATCAATCTTATTGAAAGCAACAATGAAGGGCAATTTAGTTTTGTACAGAATACTACAAGCGTATAACATGTTGGACATGAGTGTTATTCGACTTACACTGCGTAAAATGTCCGACGAATCTTTATCAATTAATAAAGCTTCGTTTGAGGCCATGAGTTCTTACTTTTGGGTTTTTTATAATAAAAAGATACGTTCCACAGAATCAAAGGTCCCACGAACGCTCTTTATCATGACAGTCATTCAGCTTTCAAATGTAACGCTTTGTAGCTTAGTTTTTCTTTTACATAAAGATCGAGTTCAGATTTGATTCACTTTCCTTTACACTTAATCTGAGTAAAGGGTTTTTTAAAGATATTATTCGAAAATTCAATTTTCTTGAAATAAAAGTTACATTACGTTATCATTCAACGCCATCTTGAAAACATTGCTTCTCAACCGGAAACAGCACCGAAACAAACGTTCTTTTCCAATATAATAGAAAATCAAAGAAAAGAAAAAGAGAAATTTAAAAATTAATTTTTTACCATAAAATACGTAGGTTTTGTTTTGTGGTTGATAATAAGTTAATACTGATAATAAAAGTAAAAATATACTGCGGAGTGATGAGCAAACTTCAATAGAGACCGCACTTTTTCCAAATAGCATCTATATGCAGCCATCTTTTGTTGGGTAGGGTTTCAGGTTTTCTCATTGATGAATATTAGAATCCATTGTAAATTTTCTTTTTTTGAAAAAAAAATGTGATTTTTTTTCCGTGTGCTGAAACTTAGAACACTATGGTACTTATAAGCTGACTAAAAATATCATTAATACGAAATATCAAGTGATAATGGGAGTCGGAACTTTATCATGAGTGAGAGAAGGAAATGAAAAATCCTTCGAATAAATACTTATAATTATTCGATAATTCATCAATTTTAATTATTAGTAATTAATAAATCAATCTTAACTTGATTTGATTATTTATAAATAATTACAATAATTAATTATTATTTAATTATATTATGCATTAAGCAATGATTAGGAGATCTCTAAGCTCCTAAAACACAGAAGAAACGAAACCATAAAATTCATGTTTTAAGTAATCTTATCTACAACTTAAATATCAAATCAAATGTATTCATAAATGAGGGAGAATAACATTTCTCCTGCTCCATTTATGTCCTGAAGAAACATTTCGCACAGAAAGATGAAATATACCGGGTGGGCATGAAATAACGTGAGGTGTTCAGAGCCCTCTAGCGAGGAATGTATTTCTAAAAGCGGTAATAGCAAAAAGCGATATTAAAAGCGTTTCTAACAAGGATTGATATTTCTAAAAGCGATTATAATTGTTTTCTGTCACTTCACTTACTCTTGTAATAAGTTTCTTAATATACCAATATCTATTAAGGTTTTACGTGTACTGTTCATAATTACTAACTCAATATCAAAGCTTGTACACCTGAATATGTTACTAACTTGTTTAATACAAAAAATAGCTACGTAGGAAAATCCGGTAGAGAGGTCCAGGACCGGGTCGGGGACCACCGTAGGGCCATCACTAATAGGAACAAAGATTACCTTACCTACCAACATTCCGTTACATTTGGACATCATGTCGATATTGTGCATCCCATCATTCTTGGAAAATGTGAGCAACTTTTCAAAAGAAGATGTATTGAATCATATTTCATCACAACAATGATCGAAGCCTATAATGATCGCCTTTCAGTGCCACACATAGCTGACTATGGTTTAAAAAAAAAAAAAAAAAAAAAATTTCAAAAAAAAATTTTAAAAAAAAAAAAAATTGTCAAAAATCTCAAACATGTCTTGAGATAAAACACCAATAGTTTTCAACAAGATTTTTATTGTACATATCTTTATTTTACTCTTTTTATTTTTATTTTTAGAGTTCCATTGGAGATTGTATTCCTTTTCTGCTGGATCTGAAAAGCTTAATGTCAAGAATCAGCACGTGGAACTGTTTACATCTTTAGTTCAAATTCTGTCCACAAGGTTCCCCAAGCTTCAAGGATGTATGCTAATGAGACGTCAGCACCCCGCTACAGGGACGCTAGGACCACATTGCTGTTTCATTGGTTTATTATTTTGTATAATCGTTATAAAAACCGACTTTTCTTTTGTATTAATCACTTGAAAATAGTTACGGTTCATAAGTAACTGAAACCTTGGTCGTTTGTATTTTTTATATATTTTTTGTATTAAACAAGTTAGTAACATATTCAGGTGTACAGGCTTTGATATTGAGTTAGTAATACCAATATCTCTCTCTTTCTTTCTTATCTAATGGAGGCGGGGGGAAGGGGCTTAAGGGTAGGCCCCCAGGTACCAAATGGACAAAATCATAAAAACTTAGCCAAAAATATCGCGAAAATACCACACGATTTAATGCTTCTACAATAAAAAAAAAAAAAAAAAACGGAATATCCAAATACTAACTCTGCCTCGCCACTGGTGTAATTAATTTAAGTAATTTATTGATTGATATTGCTAATGGTGTTAAACTTGTCTTTTAATATAAATTTTTATTCTTGACTATAAATATTAAAGATATGTTAACTTTTTTTTAATTCTTAAATTAAAATTAATGATCTTTTTTTACGGTTTGTTGTTTTAATATTGCTATTTTTTTTTTAATGTGAAGGTGAAATTAGATTCCAAGAAATCTTATCTGCGTTTTTTTTATTTTATGCCCCAACTATTATTTTTTAAAACTATGTTTTTTTAAATATTAACTTAATTGAATTACGTCACTTGCTGTACAAGAACCGTTAACAATTTTGAATCTTTTCTTAATTCCACGGTGTATTACTTTTTAGTGAAATTTTTTATTTTCCTGAAGTAAAAAAAAAAATGTTATTTAATATTTTAATCTGATTTAGAAATTCAAGGTTTATTTTGTTGGTGTTTAATTTTGTAATTATAAATTTAAAAAAATAAAAGGCTAAAGCTGTACTGCTACAGGTCGTCATGCAGGTCCTTGGGTGAGGAGGAGGTTTAGGCTTCCAGTGATTCTCGACCAACAGGACTAGTTGGGTCAGTCCGATGCTCGCCTGCCATTAACCCCTGAATGAGAAACCATTTGACAGAGGACTGGGTCTGCCTGGAGGAAAAATAAGCGCCGAGACTTGAAGCCAATCTGCAGTCCAGCGCCTAAACACTGGACTACCGGACCACTATTTTAAATTTTATATCTTAAAAAATTCCGTTTGATGGATTAATGAGTTTGATATAGTCATTTTTTTTTTAATTCTCCTATTTATACTTTTCAATTCATTTTGAAAACCTTTCTTTTAATTTCTAATGTGAAAAAAAAAAAAAGATTTTACTGAAAAATATACAATTTTTTAATCCCATTGATTCTAGAACTCCTTAGCCGTTCCCACATGGCTTTGTGGTCATATGTGGTCTAGATGGCAGTCTGACATGAGACAGATATATCGATATCTGGGTTCGAATCCCGGCGCGGGCTTGGATGTTTCATTTGTTTCCGCGGTTGTAAAAGCTAGTTCGCCGCCTGGGTTATACTAGAAGAACTAGTAATTCTGACTGCCAGACACTCACCTCGATCTCCTGGCTAATTAATGCCACGCGGTCCATACATACATAGAACTCCTTATAAGGTAACTGCACCAAATAAGGCCCACCTAATATTTAAAGATTTTTTATTTTTCTACTGCACGAGTGAAAATTCTGAAAACTGTCTTGAAAGGTAGTTTAAGGTGTGCTGTTATGACTCTATGTGAAACGTCTTCCAAATAGATAATAGTACAGATTGTTTTATTTTTTAACTTTACCTATACCAGTTCATCTTCAGTGATTCCTGCACTATCTGTTCGAAGATCTTCTTTAAGATTATCCAAATTTCCCCTTTGTTGTTGTTATGTATTTTGGTTGGTGAGATGGAAGATACGTGAAAAGAAGTTACAGCTTGAAATGCTTGTTTGCAACTGTTTTTATAAACAAAGTGGATAGCATAGTTTATTCAGTTAGGTCTGTGTTGAATTACTTGCCAGTTCTGGAAAAGTATACATAGTAGAGCCCCGATTATCCGCGGAATTGGGTGGCAAGGACTTCGCGGATAACAAAAATCGCGGATAACCCAAAAAAAGACTAAAAATGAGGTGTAAACATGAAAAAAATATTTCACCATTAAATAACTACGTTTTATTGTACAAAAAACATAATAAGTAAAACTTTTAAAATATGTACAGTAAAGCAGAAACCTTTGCTCTACGTTTGCATCCACAAATTCCGAGAAGGCCTGAAGGATTACGATGCACAATA
This sequence comes from Thereuonema tuberculata, assembly GCA_023159025.1. Taxonomy (NCBI): domain Eukaryota; kingdom Metazoa; phylum Arthropoda; class Chilopoda; order Scutigeromorpha; family Scutigeridae; genus Thereuonema; species Thereuonema tuberculata. Next base: position 88,203 of record JAFIDM010047656.1, read on the forward strand.
AACCTGTTAGTAATTTTCAACCTTCGCACTGTAGGGCTTATTGTATTTTCCCGTTGTTGGCTTGGATTAAAATTGTTTTTTTTTGTGGTTAATTTAAGTTTTTTAAATTTTAAAAAAAATTCGCGGCATTCGCGGATAATCGGGGCTTTACTGTATTATCCTTTCTCTCTAACCTTATTTATAGACAATGTTCTTATTTCCAAGATCTAATCTTACATAATTACTCCTGGTTTTCAGATATTGATAATGAGATAGTCCTTTCCTTGTGACCCAGCCGTCGAAGGAGAAACATCTCTCCGTAGTTTCCTCCCAACATGGCTAGTGATCTGCGGAAAGGACACAGAAGCATTGGAAGAATTCATTCGAGTTTACCAAAGTAATCCTTGTCTGTGGCGGATTAAATCTAAAGATTATCATGATAATAGGCTAAGAAAGAAACAGTATATAATATATTATAAAGAATATATAAAAACATTGATCCAAACGTCGACCGGGATATCACTGTGAAGAAAATAAATAAATAAATAAATAAATAGAGATACAGCAGTGAAAGAATTGAATATTTCAAACATTTCTTAACCAATTCTGATACTATATGGATCTGTAATTATATTTCTTTGTTATAGTTGTTTTTAATTTTTTAATAAGTTACTATATATATATATCTTAATGAGCGATTTTTTTTTTTGGAGTGATAAAAGATTCAAACAGGTTTCTTCGTTCACTCGCAGATAATTATGCCAATCATTCGGATATATTTCCAATTCACTTAGTAAGTTAGTGTGCGAATAGGTTTTTATTTTCAATAAACATTCCATACACCACATCCCACGTTTCTTCATTCGTTTTGTCCTTTTGGAAATAAGGACACAGGCAGCCAAAGCGAGCAAAGCGTCGTCGTCCGAACTCGACATAACTCAACCATAAAATGAGACTTGTCAAGTATGCAGCACCGTGTGGTGGCGAGGGGGTTTTTGGGCATACTTGAGCACCAATTATACTTGTCATGCATACTTGTTCGTGTGTAGCAGCCTTAACTTCACTTCGCATTAACTTTTCGAACCTACAGACTGATACTGTTTCTTTTTCTCGGTAGATGGCAGCACGATCTAAATGGCTTTCAAGGAAGTCTCTATGATCAAAACTGTCTTGTGATTATATTCATGTCTATTCTTCAAATTCCCAAGTCTATAGTTTTTCCAATACAATATCAATTCGTGATTGTAATTCAATGAATTAACTTAATAATATAAGAAGTATTATAATAAATAAGGCTTACAGTTATTTTGGTTAGAGTAGCTTTTTTTTTTTTTTTTAAGTTCCTATAATTAGCGAAACTCAAAGCTCTGAACACCTCCCGTTATTTTATGCCCACCTGTTACTTTTAACTAAGTATTTATTAATATTTACAAAAACGTCACAGCTGGTGTGACATAAAAAAGGAGTTAGGATTCAAGTTTATTACGAGTTTAAACCCTGAAATGCCAACTGATGAAATTTTAATTTGGAGATGTAAGCTAAACCAAATCAGGAAAAACAAGGAACTTGAATCATACAGTGCTCTCTTATAAACATCCTGAACAAACAGAATAAATATCTCGTATTGGCTATCTTTCCAATTTTGAAGTTGAAAGAGGTAACTTATAATTGGAGATTTGTGAGTTCGCACAGTCTAGCTAAAATAGAATTCAACTATGGAATTTCCTTTTAGTTTGTGTATTTTAGGATAGCTTCATGAACATATTCTTGGTGTGCGTGTTTAATAGGAAGTACAAGTATTTTTAATTTTAAAAAAATATATATGTTTAGTTAAAGATTATCGAAAAAGATTTTAATTTCTATGTTTTATAATAAAAGTATTGTGACAATTTTTGTAAAGGTTCTGTCTGAACATAAGAATATTCCGTAATCAAGGTAATTACCAGTCATTTTATTCAAAACAAACTGATGTACCTCAGTTCTCTGACTTCTCTTTACCAAATCTGCGAACTAAATGATTCAAGTTCGTTGTTTTTCCTAATTTTGTTGAGTCTACACTCCCAAATTAAAACCTTATCAGTGGGCAGTTCACGATTTAAACTCGGAATCATAATTATTCAGTTCAGAACATTAGAATATGTCGTTTAAGCAGTCAAAAAATTAATAGAAAATAGTATCCTGTAACTGCCAAACGGCCCTGTAAGACCGCGGAACAACAGAAAATCAATTGTGTCTGTTGATCTCAGTTCAGAACCAAACATAAAGTTGGAATATATTTTTATTCTCAATGTAGTTTAATATACTAGTAAGAGATAGAAAATAATTTCAATTAGTACTATATGTTTTAGTAAATATATTGTTTTTTTTTAAATTTTTCCTGCTTCTTAATAATTGATATTTATACATTAATAATCAAATTCCAATCTTCTTTTGATATCTTTCAATAGGTATTAAAAAAATCAAACAATGTAAATACAATAATAATTTCCCAGAAAAAAACTAAAGCAAGATGCAGAATATATCAAACATTGTAATGACAGCAATGACCGTACGAAATTAATTTTTGGTTCTTAATGTTGTAACCTATCCAGCTACTAACTTGTTGTCTACTACTATTGGACAAACGAGCAAGTAAAAAAAGGATGTCTTTATTTCTGGATTCATCGGCATTGACTCTCTCATGAATCTCCTTTACAATTCTCCGAGGAGGACCAACTCTTTCCCCACATATGTATATTGGAAGGTTCTCGTCAACTGGTTTAATATCTTTGTTTTTCTTTCAAGATAAAACTGGAGCTTCTGATTGTGGGCCATAAGTAATTGTAACACTTTTGATGTGATGTTATGTACCACGACCAATTTAGTTTTCTCAGTTTGACATTAGTAAATATATTAAATTATTTGTAACTTTCCTACAAAGTTTACATCTTAATGATTGATATTTATATATAAAAAATCAAAATTTCAATCTGTTTTTTATTTCTTTGGATAGTTATCACAAAAGAATCAAATAATCTAAATACAATATTAAAGAATAGAATCAAAATCTAAATTAAAACGATCTCTTTTTGGTATTATAGATAAGTACAAATAATCGAAAAATAGATCGTAAGAGAAAATTAAAATCTGAAAATAAAAAATTACCTTTTTTTGTATTAACAGAAATTTTTCAGTTTGATTCATATTTTCGTTTGAACTTTAAAATTAAGATAATTGCGAGTGTTTTAATGGATTTCTTAGTATATATTTTTGATTTCAACAAAATACGTCGAAGTGAAATGTAATAGACGTCAGATGGAAATATTAATTAGACGTTCTGAAAGCGGTGAATCTTTTGCTTCAATCGGCCATTCATATCACATTAATAGGTCTACGATATGTTAATTTTGAAAAACAAGAATAAAATTGAGGAATACGTTCAAAATTGTGGAAATATATCTTCAAAGATTGTATCCAAAAGACACGGCATAGTGATGGATGAAATGGAAAGATCTTTGTCATCATGGATTGATGATCAACAACAAAACGATGTCCCTCTGAGTTTTTCAATTATTCAAACTAAGGCTCTTAGAAGATTGGAAGACTAGATTAAAAGTAGATTCTAACACGGTGTTTCAAGCAAGTAATGGCTGGTTCGACGAATTTCAAATATGATATTCTTTACCTAATAATTTAAAGTCTCCTGTCGACCTCACCCCCTTCACTGCAAGGGAAGTACTCCAGAAGCTTCGCAGGTGTGAGAACTCGGCTCCCGGGAGTGACAGGATTACCTATCGGCACTGGCAGAGTGCGGATCCGAGTGGGGTCCTTATCACTGCCATCCTCAACATCTACCTGAAGTTTAAGCGTATTCCGGCCGTTTGGAGATCGTCAACCACCGTCTTGATCCACAAGAAGTAGGATCCACTGGACTTGGGTAATTACCTTCCTATTTGCCTATCCAGGACGATCTACAAACTCTATGCTGGTTGCCTTACTCGACGGCTGTCTGAGTGGCTTGTTCGACACAACGTCCTCTCCCCTTGTCAGAAGGGATTCCTGCCTTACGAGTGTTCGAGCACCAGTATGCGTTCGAGCATCATATGTTGGCGGCTCGTACGTCCAGACAGGACTTCTGTGCTGCCTTCCTGAATGTCTCTAACGCCTTTGGGTCTATCGCACACTGCGCCCTCAGTGCGTCGCTGTCCTCGGCAGGAACAGGAGGCGATTTTGTGTCGATCGTGAATGACCTCTACAGTGACCACGTCTCCGAGGTCCTGACGGCTGATTGGACCACCGCTCCCATCCTTGTCCTTTCAGGTGTGAGACAGGGCTGCCCTTTGAGCGGTCTTCTCTTTAATGTAGCTTTGGATCCCATTATCCGAGCTGTTCAGGAGGATAATGGGAGGACCCTTTCCATCAGGTGCTATCCTTTGCTAATGATCTGACGCCCTTGGACGGGTCGCCAGAAGGACTTCAGACGAAGATTAATGCCATTGTTGAACTTGCCGGCACTGTCAACCTCAAGTTGAACCCCAATAAGTGTTGTGCAGTTCATATCTCAGGACGGAACCCAGTGGGTTGCCGGGACACAGTGTTCACGGTTATCTGGGAGTATTCCGTCCCTGTGAGATGGCGAGACCTGGAAGTTCCTGGGAAAACTGGAGGGCTTCTAGATATTATCGGACTGGACGTCCTTGAAGGACTTCATGGACGTTGCCTCTGCCATCCTTAGCTCGATGCTTGCCCCATGGCAGAGGATCGACGCCCTGAAAGCCTTCTTCTTCCCAAGCCTTCAGTTTGCCCTTTGCACAGGGCAGTTTATTAAGGCCGACTGGGCGAGATTGGACAGTACGCTTCATCCCGAACTGAAGCGGACCCTCAACTTGCCCCAGGAAGCGAGCAATGACTATCTCTACGGAAGTCGCGCTGATGGAGCTTGTGGCATCCCGAATGCTACCGACGACAGCGTCGTTCTTGTTGTTGACGGCGCCTTTAAGCTCCTGTCCTCGCGTGACCATGCCGTCAGGGACCTTGCTCTCTCCGATATTGACACTGTCAACAGTGTTGGGTAGGTTGCGACGCCCCGTGGAAACTCCCAATCTGTCTGGCTACCTGTCCTGTGTCACTCACGAGGACTTTACAGTTACTATTAATGAACGCGGAACATGTGGACTGCAGCTCACAAAGCTTCGGGTCGCCTACAGTGTGAGTGGCGCTTCGAAAACGGTGCCGTCCTAGTTTCCCATAAGGACAGCGTTTTCCGAGAACAGGTATTCGCTTCCTAACCAAGGCAAGGTTATGGAATGAGTTGGAGTGAGCCGGGCGAGTTCTCATTTTCTTACCGGTCCTTCACTAGGTTTGCCGACTGACGTTTCATCCACCGCGGCCGCCTAAATTTGGTAGTCTTAAATGCCAATATGCGGTGGCACGCCGGTGGAGTGAAGACCTGCCGTCGGTGTAATTATAGGGAGGAGAGACTGCCGCACGTCCTGAACCAATGCATGTCCTATGCAGCTGCCTTTCAACGGCGCCACAACGCCCTTGTGTATCAGATTCGCAAAGCATCGTTTTTGCGATTCCGCGTCGTTGGCGACAACCAAGCTGTTGTCGAAGGTTCTCGGCTACGCGCCGACCTGATACTGGTGCATCAACAGTCCACCCTGATTGTTGAAATAACGGTTTCTTTTGATAACCGATTAGAGGCCTTCTCACAGGCTCGCACTGCCAAGATTGCGAAGTACGAGTCCTTGGCTACTTCTTTGCGAAGGAATTATGCCGAGGTGAGCATTGTCCCAGATGTGTGGATTGGCCACACATTACGTAAACAACACGGAGCTGTTGAAAGGACAGCACTAGACTGGAATCCGCAAGGAACACGGAGGCGAGGTCGCCCGAGGAAAACATGGAAAAGGACAGTGGAAGAGGAGGCTTTGGAGGCTGGTAAAATCTGGAGTGAGGTGAAATGTTTGGCTGTCAACAGAACTAGATGGAAGGTCTTTACTGCTGCCCTATGCTCCACTAGGAGCGACAGGAAATAAGTCAAGAGCATTGTCCCATTCATCGTGGTTTCTCTTGGATCTTGGGACCATGGCAATGATTCCTTTCTGCAACTGCTTTGTTCTCCCTCGTATGGCCGGCTATTCAGAATACTATGTGAGTCTGATATCATAAGGTGGTCCCGTGACATCTACATACAGCACATAACTGGTCAGAGACAGTATGAGTGAACCTGGGTTTTTGCTGTTCTTCCATGTTATAGAGCTCTTTATCAAGAAAAGGAAAAAAAAATGGGTGGTGAGGAACTAACTCTTGACAAGTTTATCAAGAAATCACCTGATAGCACTTAAACACGCATCGTTAACTTAATTATGTTGTATTTTAAAATACAATTTTTGAAGTTTTTTTTTACACCCCTCTACTTTCGAACATTCAACATTCACACACATTTTTAGGAACCAATTATGTGCGAAAGTATAGGACTGCCTGTACTTCAATTCGTTTCCCATGGATGGAAAACCTTGGAAGACATATGGGTAGTGACGTAATCATCCCTCTCTATTCAACATAGTATCGGGTTTTATTTGCAATGTTTTATTTGGTAAGAATTGATTTTATTTTTTCCTAAAATGACAATGTTAAATATAATTTTTTTTCTTTATAATTTTATTCGTGTAATCATCAACGAACTTTCAATACATATAAATGACGAATATGTGAATAGTGAAGTTATAAAATCATAACAAAAACTAGTTTAATCACATTCGGCCAATTTTGTGATCCCTGTTTTAATAAACAATACTAAAGCGTAACTATAAATAACTTTATTATAGTCTTGAAATCAAGTTATGAATATATTTTAGTGATTAAAACTAATATTGTTATTATGGACTTAGCATGCAGATTTTACTGCATTTTACTTGAATATTTTTCTTTTGTTTGACTATTTGCATGGGCATAACACTAAAAGAACTGGTCAGATTTTCTTACATTGCTTATTTATAATTTATGAGAACAGATTATTTTGGTTCCCCCCCAAAAAAAACAAAACAAAAAAAACTAAACAATTTTTGCATCTCAGTTCCCACTGCTAGTGGATAGCTTATATATATATATATATACACACACACACACACACACACTGGTATACAGGGTGATGCAAAATTCGTGTGTCATATTCAAACCACATGTAGGGTCATGGCTAAGTATCAGTATATTCCTAATGAACCCGTGTCCGGAAACGCCCCATTAGGGTGCTAGGTGGTCCTAAAGTGAGCCTTTTATAGAGATCATATTCTTTGCTACACCATAAGAAATGTTTTGCAGGTGAGCTATTTTTGCTGAAACTATTGAAACAAACAAAATTCTACAGTGGGTGGCCAACACATTAGTATTTAATCACATATAGTATACAGTATTTAAATTTCGCATATAAATCGTTAAATGTATTATTTTTTCTTTTTATAAGTTGAGTGCATCCTATTCTCAGTAAAGTTTTCACATAAAATTGTTAGTAGGTAACACTGATTGCCCACTGTCTACAAACTACCAGTACAGGGACTTTTGAGGTTATTACTGGCACGTGTGTTTTCCAAAAGTTTGTGTTGTTTTTTTATTATTATTTATTTATGATATTTATTTATTATTTTTTATTATTATTTATTTATAATATTTATTTATAATTATTTATTTTTATTTATTATTGTAAAAAAATTGCTTTTATAACTGTGTGAAATTTGATAGTTTATTATTTAATTAAAATAAAACCAAAGTATGGAAATACAAGTTGTGCAATTCACTTTTGTTATCAGACTATTGTGAAAAAATATATGAATTCAATAATGGCAACAAAAAAAAAACCAAAAAAAAAACCACCGGTCCTAATGTCTTGGCCACCCACTGTAGATGTAATTAATTTAATCAATTCATTCAACTACTGTAGTTGTAAATGTTTATACTACGTACGTCAGTTTACAACCGTTATTCCGATTTTTGTTTTTT
>JAFIDM010047929.1:0-23881 GCA_023159025.1 Thereuonema tuberculata
TCACTTAGGCCTTTATGTCATAGAGCCCTCGATATCTCCACTCCACTAAGTGCGATCCCCGATCCGGAGATACGCGGTCGATGGATTTCTAGTGACGCACAACGGCGAACCCCAAGAAGAAGCCATAGACGGATTAAGAAAAGATACAGGGGTGCCTGCCCAAGGACGTCATTAAGGAATGACGTCAGACCCGAAGAGAAAGTGAAAAAGACAAACACAGGAAAGGAAATTAAAATAGCCAAGCCACGACCGGGAATCGAACCCAGGTGCCGACACAACGGCCACATGGCAGACCGCCGCCCAGACCGCTCGGCCAAGCCGGCACGGCAATTATATCTCAATATCTGAAAATATATCTACGTGTGATATGTTATCTGTATGTCAATAGATTTTATTTTATTTTATTTTATTTATTTCTTTATTTTCTTTATTTTATTTTTATTTTATGTGAGGTCAATTATATTTTAATACTACTTTATGTTTGACTTTATATTTTTAATTCTAACATAAAGCAAATAATATGTGTGAATATCAACTACAGGTAATAAAAAGTTAATAATTTCAGAAAGATACGCAAATATTGAAGTAATTAAATTTGTTTAATACTTGTCTAATTGCTATTCTATTTGTAAGAGATTAGTTTAAATCTCAACCCTTTTTATCAACGTTTATTTGTTGATATTGTTATGGTCTTATTTGTTCGTTCACCATGTGTTGTGTCTACTGTAAAACTAACCCTTCCCTTAAGTGCAACGGCTTTTTGGTTTTCCTAGATTTCTCTAAATTATTAATTATATAATTTATATAGCAAAATTTACCCGTTATAATTTCCATTTATTAAATTATCCCAAATTTGACACAAAAACTAAATATAGATACAGGTAACGAAACCTCGATTGATTACAGACGAAAATAAAACTAAAAAAGTGCCATATTAGCCCACATAAATATCACAAACCAAGAAATAAAGTTAAATGTGAAAGTAATATGGAGAGGATGACGTACCGAAGTTTATTTTACACTTTTCAAAAAACACAAAAATGCTCATAATAAAAACGTGGTGGCAGCTACAACAGCACAGACAACATTAAGAAAATGACGGCTCAAAAGGAAATGTTTCGCCTTGTTTCCACTAGGTTGAAGCACTTAACAGAGGATAAACCGATCTATTCCATAGTTGTGTCCCTTCCTCTAGTAATTTTAATGAGTTTAAAAATTAAAAGAAAAGATGTTCGATATAAATGTTACCAGTGATAAGGTTCACATAATTAATTATTGGATTGGAAGCTATGATAATTCTTGGTCTGACTCCGCCCTTCATTATCTGTAGGTTGTTCATTATGATTAGTAGATTACTAGAGTAATTATAACTTGTAACTACAAGCTTAATAATTAGTGTACTATCCTGTCAACACATAAAACTTCTTCTTTCACTTCAAAACACTGCATAAACGTCCAACAGCACATGAAACACGACACGTTATGTGTCACACTTCAGTTCACTTCGCTATAGCACGCAATGGTCTCTAGCTCACTAATCACTGCAATACGCAAAAACAAACTACACCTCTGGTAGCGCTTGTAGTTAACTTGATTTGACGAAGACGTCACATCAGTATGATCAGTCGGGGCGGAGTACAGTACAGGATTGCAAAACTGACTATTTGTTGTTCCAACTCTCTATATAAAACGTGAAGTGAGCTGGGCGCTGGCGCACGTACATTTTGGTTGTTGCTAAAAATATGCAAAAAAAATCCCCAGTCATCCCCAGAATTTTAATTATCGCCCAGCTTCGCACGTCCACGAAACCCATCACTCCTTTGATTTTACTAATCCACAGATTATATGTAAGGAACACAACCATTTTCTCAGAAAATGTAAAGAATTAATTCATATCCTCACCGACAATCAATGTTGTAATGATTGTATATCCGTACACTCCATGTATTAAAATGGTTTCAATAAAAAAGCAAGAGGTCTTGAAAATGAACAATAAACCCAGTAACAATCCCTTAACAAATAACAAAAATCTTTATTATTCTCATCATTTTATTTACCGTATATATATTATATTTATCTTTTTTTTTATAACCACAGCATTCCGCTGATAGCTTTTTGTTCCCATACAACCCCATAGCGTCTATTCTATTCGACGCCTAGCTACTGGTTGAAGCATCTCCACATGATTAGCCATTTCCATTGGTAGCTTCTAGCTTTATAGTCCATGCTGCAGTCCGTTGCATTCACTTGACAAAGCTTCGTGACGAAGCGAATACGGTTATTTTAATTGTATATAAATGATTTCATTCTAGTTTATCAGTCATCTAGTTTATAGTCATTCTAGTTTGTGTGTCGGCCTAAACTAATTTTACTTTAATTCGCAAAGCACACATAAAATATTTTGACAATATAGTGTACATGAAGACTTTCATTAAAATGACCAAAGCAGTAAGATCAAAGAAAACAAGCAAATGACTCGTTTTCCTCACCAACACCTTCTTCATGGCTAACTTTTCGTCGTAACATGATCTCAACCAATATTCGAACTATTTTTCGTTTCACTACGTAAACAATCTTAAGTAATGCGATACGCACATCTGCACAGTCTCGGCTGGCGTAGCACAAGGCGAGCAATGGGTTTGAGATGTGAGGGAACAGAGACCTTCGTAGGCAGCTGCAGAGGTTGTCTATCAGCCAGTAAATACAGAGGTCAGAAAGTGATCATCCTCTAAATTTTTGTGGCTATTTATGTTCGAATTAAAAGTTGGTCCTTTCAGTTATTTTTGCTATTAATAGAAAATGAATATATGTTAGCACTACTCCTCTTATTCCTTTTCTGGATTAAAGAATATATTTGTTAAAATAGTATACAGAAATTTATTATTTTTTTCGCATTATGTACTGAATAGTACATAATCATTATCAATGATAATAGTAGGGGAAGGTGTTGTACCTGTTGTACCGTTGCTAGTAATGCCATCTATCAGCATATTTTAAAAGCTTTTCTGTTTAATGTGTAACATTCCCACTATTTGCGCCAATTTAAACCTTCAGTAGCAGTTAGATCTTTGACTTGCAAGGAGTGAAAAATATTTTTCCTATTCCATCACCGAAAAGTAAATATTTTGCAAGTGAATGTTTCTTTAATAACATTGTTTGTTTTCTTTTAATTATTATTTTAACAAGAATTAGTAATACATATATGCCTATAGATTAATTGTTAGGATTGTTAAGATGATGGGATTAACCTAAAAACTGTAGCATGGCGTAAAACGTAAGTTCGACTGATGTTCTACCTTTATGACAACAGCATGGTGTTGTTCCTCTGACCAGAACAAAGGTACAACATTACTTAATAATATGTAAATATTTTTAACTTACAGTCATTTTAGCATTATGTAAGATGGAAATTTAAATATTTTTTGCCAAATTTTTATTTTTTTACCAAATCTTATCCAAAGAAAGTAAACAATCGATTGTTTGTCCACGACTTTGAGTCTGATGTTGAATATTCATCAGGGGAAAGTGTTTTCGAACTTTCAGATGAATGCCATGAGTTGGAGAAGGAATTAAACTCTGAAAAAAGAAGATTTAGTTGAAGTTATGTCCTTGTCTAGCTGACAACAACAAAAAAATCAAGAAATATTTTTGGGCCCAAATAAAGAAAGCAGCAAGTGATTATTTTAAAGTTAAATATTTGAAAAAAACTATCGAAAATGGCTAAAATCATCCAAGAAGATAACCAGCTCAACGACATAGAACTACAAGATATTGTGGCCAGGATACCAAATCCAATCACAGCTGGCGGCACAGCTCGACTAAAAGAATGTCTATCTTTTGGAGTTGATTTTTCATTGTATAATGTAGAGTAAACGGGCAGGAGTAGGCTACTTAAGCCATTAGAATTTATTTCATGTTTTATTATTCTACTTTGAATTGCATATATTTGCCAAATGTATACATTTCTGAATTAAAATATTAAGTAAATAACTTGTATCTAACTGTCAGTTTCTACTACCACCTGGTCAAAGGTAAAATACCTCCGGTCAAAGGTACAACACGTAGTTGTGCTTTTGACCACAAGGTATAATTTTTTAGTAAAATAAAAATAAAATACTTATACTCAAGATATAATATATAAAACACATGCAGTTGATGGCAAGATGAGTGAAGATCACACGTATCCATTCAGGTAAAGATTTTCTTGAATACAAAAAATTGGAAAATTCATTTAGTGAAAACTGGTCAAAGGTACAACACCTTCCCCTACAGTAAATGATGGATAATCTATAAATGTGTAGGTCATGTAAAAGGTTGAAGTAGCAATAGTAGGAATCTCAGAATTATTAAACGCATGTTAAATAAAAGTAATTTTAGCATTTTTGAAAATAGCCGAAATAAACGGGGCTGAACTATTTATTTTGTTTGCCTACCTTTTGAGATAGGGTAGGGGTAGGGGTATACAAAATTTGAGGAAGAGATTCTATCAGAACCACTGATCGGGCGGGTTTCAGAAAGGGATTTCCTAAGATTGCAGGAATGAAATCTAAACAAAACAAAACAGGAGAAGCGGAAACGTATTCTTGAAGATTTCTTGACGACGAATTCTTGGCAAAAAGGATAGAAAAATAATAATTTTGTTAATATTATTTATACATATATATATCAAATTCAGGAACATTTTACTTGTGCTGAACATAACATGTGCGTTCAAAAATAAAGTCTGCACACCTGATTAACGATAAAAAATTTAATTAATAAAACTAAAAATTATACGACTATGGTTTCAGTTCCAATCGAGGAACTATTCTCAAGTGAAAAGTACAAATGTTGGGTTGCTTTATATAAACATATTAAGACGTGGCTTGACTGGTGGAGACCCCGTGGAACATCTAAGAATTTGCATATAACTCTGCATAAGCATCACTGATGGGGGAACTTAGAAGTTCCCAGGTAAAACAACATCACGTGATAGATTGATTGAAACCAATTATAATAGGTACCCCGATAACCCCAGAAATATACAAATAACATCCTAATAATATACTTGATAGATAAAAAATTGAAACATTAAAGAAACATTAAAAATAATAAAATGCAATTCAGCATACAATACAATATTCAATTTCAATTGCATAAAATGCAATTAAGCCAAACAAATAAATTAAAAATCAATTACTAAAATGTAACTAAAAGAATTTAAAAAATTAAAAATTAAGGAAATTAGAAATGTTATTGCAAATCAAGCAATTTCGGGATTTTTTTTTCTAAATCATATTCGGTCATGGAACAAATTGATACTTGATCATTGTAAGCATTAATACATGTAAGAATGACGTAAGACTCCAAACACTTTCCTTTGAAGTGTTGTTTACATGTAGCTATAACCAATGGATTTTCGTAATTAATGTAATGATGACATTGGAAAGAGTGTATAAGAGTTTAGTACTTGTTGTTATGTGCATCAAAAGCCATGTGTACTCGAATATTATTGTACGAAGCATTATTAATATTATAAATATTATTGTATTGTTAATAAGCATTAATAATATTATTGTAGGAAGCAGTTTTGAATCTGTTTTCTAATTACTTCTCTAGGTAAGCCATTTCATTATATTCAATATATTTCAATATATCTATGTCTATATTAAATAATGATTCCACATTTTAAGAGATCACGGAAAAGAACCGTCCAGAGCTGAGGTCAGTAGATCATCTGACGTCCGCCTTCTTGTAACCTTTAGGAAATATAAAAAAAATATACCCATTTCTCAGATGGTTATCTGAACCTTGGGATTTATCTGAAGGAGAAATAATCCAGATTCCAACAGTAATGGAATTCGCATCATACAACCCATGATCTTGATGTACCAAGCCCTTAATGTGTGTGTCTTAAACTAAGTTTTTTCAAATATTCTCTGAAACGAAAACCGCCCAAGACAGTGTTCAAGTATTTCTCTTTGTAGTGAAGTAGTTCTTTTCCGATTTAGTTAAGGTTCTATTCGAGTACGTATTGATATGCTTAATTTCATCAACAAACTGAGACAGAATAGCAGCTACTGCATCTGAGCTGACATCTGTGGTTATATAGAAGTGGAAAGTAAAATGTGATTGCGTAGTAGCCTCGCTGGTGAGCAGACTTTTGAGGCACATGAACAATGTCTTTTGTTTCACGTCCTCATTCTTTCAATAAGGATTCGTGTTCTGAATCGTGTTTGATTGGAAATCTTGCTAATAATCAGTTGTCTCTAAGAACCTTTGGAGTTGGTTAAGATTATTGATTAACGCAATTTTAGTTTTGCGTTCTGAAGTTGCGTTCCATAATATTTAATGTTGAAAACTAATAACTCCATCTCTCTGAGGCCGAACCTAATCTTTTTCAAGGTATTCCTTGATAAGATCTGAAATAAAATTAAGTTATCGATTTTTAAGCCTCAAAATCTCATTTTGAATAAAACAGTTCTTTTAGTGAAAAGTATATTTTTACAATAGAATTGCATTTGCCATTATTCCTCATTTAGATCAACCATCGATAATATCATTGGCATCTTTTAATTTTTTGATTACCTCCAAAATGTTCTGCCTTAATATCCGGATGCACTTGTTATTCCTTTAGAACACAATCATCCAATATAAATCTCATCTTTTTGTCGTGATAACTCTCCAAAAGTAATCGTGACCACTGGATATCAGATCTTTATTTGTACAGGGTGCGCAAAATAAGCTGATTGTTTTAAAAACCTTTCTTATGACTAAGAAATCTAATTTCTGTCTTTTTTTCAATACAGGTAAGATTCGTGAAATTTAACTATGGAGAGATACACGATTTCTCAGCAAACCAAAATTTTCACAAAGTTCCTAGAAATTAATCGGTTGGTAGTGTTAAGGCAACGAGTGTATAGATGTTTTTATAACATTCGCGAGGAACCGACGAGAAACACAATTAACAGACTAGTTAAAAAAAATTGAAGACACAGGAACTGTAGGAGGTGCTTGGCATAAGGGAATACCTCGTAGTTGTTGATCAGTTCAAAACATTGAGCGTGTACGGCAGAGTGTTGAAAATGAACCCCGAACAATGACCAGACGGCGCTGGACATAACTGGAGATCTCTGATCGAACGTTGCAAGGAATTCTGAAGAAAGACTTGTATCTATTTCCCTATA
This sequence comes from Thereuonema tuberculata, assembly GCA_023159025.1. NCBI lineage: Eukaryota > Metazoa > Arthropoda > Chilopoda > Scutigeromorpha > Scutigeridae > Thereuonema > Thereuonema tuberculata. The sequence continues at coordinate 7,167 of JAFIDM010047929.1, forward strand.
AAATTCAATTCATTTAAGCGGTTTATCCCGGAGACAAGGAATGGAGCTTGCAATATTCCCTGTGCCTTCCTCAATCACGTCTAAACTGATGCCAACTTTCTTTCAAATTTGATAATGAGCGACGATTCACATTTACAATTAAATGATTTTGTAAACAAACAAAACTGAAGGTTTTCGAGTAGTGCGAATCCAAGAAGAACTAACCAGAGATCACTGCATTCGAGTAATAGTCTGGTGTGCCATAACAGTCGATGGCATCATTTGACCTTATTTTTTCGAGAATGATGATGGTAAATAGAGAGCGCTATAAGGAAATGCTTAAAACGTTTTTGCTATCACATCTACCGGAAAACCACAATATCTGGTTTCAGTAGGATGGTGTGGCTAGAGAGACAATGAACCTCCTAAGGTAGTATTCTCCTAATCGTCTCAGATCGAAACAAGGCAATGTGAGATGTTCATCGCGTTCACCGGATTTAACTGCTTCAGACTTTGCGGGTGTATGTCAACAACCCGCCAACCATCGAGGAACTAAAACAGAACATCAGGAACAAGATAGCCGAAAAACTCATGGAACTCTGAGAGATGTCTTGGAAAATAACGTAAGAAGAGCATATGTTTGCGAACAACAAGGGGGAGGTCATTTGGCCGATGTGGTTTTCCATTCTTAATGTAAACAAAATTCTAAGGATAAAGCTTTCTTTTGCTGTTAAGATGGATCATCTATTTTCTTTGTTTCAACAATTGAATCAAAAACTAATCCATCGGCTTATTTTGCCCCAACCTGTGGGGCAATCTTAAATACAATCGAAACTAAATATTCGATTGTATTTAAGATGAAAAGGTTTAGTGCCAGTTCCTAATTTGCTAGCAGTGTCAGTTTGTGCACATATCTGTAAAATATCCCATTCTTCTGGATTGCAAGTCTTTACATTTCTTAGCCTCCTACATTAGAAATCATCTCATCACAATCTTTCTGCGTTCATTGTGAAGGTATGTTAATGAAGACCTACAAGGTTTATATCTTTCAGTCCTCTGTTCGAACAACCGCTGAGTTTCATCGTATTCAATATTTTTTACACACATTCTTTATTCGGCTTCATTAAGGACCCAGATCTCTCCACGAATTCTTACATTTTATTGAGGCTCCTCGAACATCCCTTAATTAGAGCTACGAAGATGCCATAAGAGCGGGATTCAAGATTTCCAGATTTCCAGTCTTTCTTGCTCACTAATGAAACTCACCTGCTAATTGAATAAACAAAAATGGCGTAGAGGAGTTTATTACATCACTAGGGTAAAGCTAAGCAAGCACATCTAAGAGCGAAAATGATAAATGAGAAACTTATTAAAGACAAACTTATTATTATAATTAAGTTTACAATTAATAAAAATATTGACCTGGAGAACAAACCGTTATTTTGAAAAAAAAGGGGAAAGGGGGGCTAGGGCAAGAAGTTCCCTAATACTTCGTTGCCAACGAACCAAAATAGGGTCACTTACACTGCAACGTTTATGAAAATATATAAAAAAAAGTATTTTATGCTTTCCAGTACAATTTCATTCATTAGCCCATCCATTCATCCATTTATCCATTCCACAGTAAAATGATCTTATTTACCATAGGCCAGTATACAAGCACCTTCACTTTTCCTAGTCTATATATATAAAAATGAATGTATCTTTGTCTCTTTCTTTCTTTCTTTGTCCTTTATAGACTCCTAGGCCCTTTGACCTATCTGGACCAAACTTTGCAGAATTACTCTTTAGGACCCTGCGAAAAAGATAGGCTACCTTGGAACGCGGCCCCCCCCCCAAGGGGTTGAAAAGGGGTAAAACCCCTGAAAAACCCAATATCCACCTGGTGGTGAAAATGAGAACTACACAATATTGTGTAAAGTGAAAAATTCACTCTCCTAATTAGAAGATTAGAAGATTTAGGAGATTAGAAGATTAGAAGATTAGAAGATTAGAAGATTAGAAGATTTCACCCAAGTCAATTGAAAATAAAATAAAATTCGCTCTCCTATGGGGGCAGGGATACCCCACTCGGGTGGGGGGATGGCAACACAAGGGCCTAAGTGTTCCACCCCCGACCGACACCGGGACCTTATATTTAGGGCCCCTTCTCGGGCCCCCCAAGTCAATTGCAAATAAGGAAACATTCGCTCTCCTATTTGGGGCAGGGACACCACACTTGGCTGGGAGGAAGCCAACACAAAGGCTGAAGTGTCGCACCCCCGACCGACACCAGGACCTTATATTTAGGGCCCCTACTCGGGCCCCCCAAGTCAATTGCAAATAAGGAAAAATTCGCTTTCCTATGGGGGGGCAGGGACACCACACTTGGGTGGGGGGATGCGACACAAGGGCTTAAGTGTCCCACCCTCGATCGACACCGGGACCTTATATTTAGGGCCCCTTCTCGGCCCCCGAAGTCAATTGTAAAAAGGGAAAAACTCTCTCTCCTGTCCCCCACACACGAGACACGGACAACACACACTGGTGGGGCGATGGCGACACAACGGCATAATTGTCCCACACCCGATCGACACCGGGACCTTATATTTACGGCCCCTTCTCAACAAGCCCTTTCTTTCTTTGAGTGGCATTGCAACGCATGCCGGGTACAGCTAGTCTATATATATAAAAATGAATGTATCTTTCTTTCTTTCATTCTTTGTCTGTCCTTTATACACACTTAAGCCCTTTGACCTATCTGGACCAAACTTTGCAGAATTACTCCTTAGGACCCTGCGCAAAAGATAGAACCCGGACCCACCCCTCAAAAGGGGTTGAAAAGGGGTAAAAGCCCTGAAAAATCCAATATCCACCTGGTGGTTAAAATAAGAACTACACATATATTGTGTAAAGTGAAAAATTCGCTCTCCTATGGGGGGCAGGGACACCACACTTGGGTGGGAGGAAGCCAACACAAAGGCTGAAGCGTCCCACCCCGACCGACACCGGGACCTTATATTTAGGGCCCCTTCTCGGGCCCCCAAGTCAATTGCAAAAAAGGGAAAAATTCGCTCTCCTATGGGAGGCAGGGACACCACATTTGGTTGGGGGGATGTGACACAAGGGCCTAAGTGTCCCACCCCCGATCGACATCGGGACCTTATATTTAGGGCCCTTTCTCGGTCCCCCCCAAGTCAATTGCAATAAGGGAAAACTTCACTCTCCTACGGGGGCAGGGACACCACACTTGGGTGGGGATGGCGACACAAGGGCCTAAGTGTCCCACCCCCGATCGACACTGGGACCTTATATTTACGGCCCCTTCTCACGCGCCCTTTCTGTCTTTGAGTGGCATTGCAACACATGCCGGGTACAGCTAGTTAGATATACAATGATTCACACTTGCTCGAGTACATATCCATGTACATATAGCATAAGTAAATGCGTCGCTTTTAGTATCATTTATACTCTTTACAAGTTAAATTGTAGAATTTAGCCCCACATTAAATTTGGGTGATTTAGTTTTCTAACAGGATATACACTGGACATAAAGACCAGTCAGGTTTTCATCTGTAGAATCTTACAGGAGCGGCATCGATATGGGAAAAGCTCTACCAAAGAAACATCGTGACAACTGAAATGATGAAAGAAACAACACCGTCAGAACAACTGATACAAAATTAGACACCGGGACTTTATGCAGAAATGGAGACACAGCACTGACTGCCAAAGATGAACAAATAGAAGGTGATCCTCAGTAGAGGATATCACAACCCCTAACGCCATGTTTGTTGTACACCGCCTGTCCATATATAGATTGAGATGGTTCATAAGTTTTTGGATGGTTCATAAGTTTTTCCACTTCCAGCGCCGTCTTTAGTTTCTGGTGAATGTGGGCGTGCCCCAGAGTGTCTCCCTAGAGCATCTCCCAATGTGTTGGATGGGATTTGGATCGGGGAAACATGCGTGCCAGTCCATTCGAACAATGCCCTCACTTCCCAATAGCATAGTGATGCGAGATTGAAGGTCAAAGAGATTACAGGATTAGCTAACATCTAGGATTTACAATTTATCCTGCAATTGAGGTCTCGTCTGCTTCGTCCACTAGCACTGACGGTGCAGCAGTCAAATTCTTTTAAGTCAAACTTTGTTGGGTATTTTTGTTAGAGGCAAAAAAAATTACTGAAATCGATGTAGTTTTTTACGAACTGGAACTAAAAGAAATGTTTTAAAATCAAAATCTTGGGATCATTATTTATTTTTCTAAAAAACTGTTGAGTCGTTCAAGGCCGGCATGCAAAAGCACAGTGATGCATTTTTACAAAAGAGGTGTTGAAGGAAGGAAGAAGATAGAAACGACGATTTTCCGTAATAACAAATTAGGGGCCCTTTTTTTAAACTCCCACTAGCAACTCAAAATCTGACATCAGAACTTAAATCTAAAGTCGCCAATAGATAGGTGTTGAATACGAGAAACAATCAATCCAAGAAACAAGTAAAGTTAGCCAGAGTGAAGGACATGAGATGAACTTGTAGAAAGGTATTACAACTGAAATTCATCATGAATTGGAAGAACTTCATCGTTTTAAATGGTTAAAGTGAAGTCCTGCATAGATTGGGTAAAATATGTTTATAAACTAATCAGCGTGTAGGATAAACAAGCAAAAGCACCATTTATCTTATTTATTTATTTAATTAATTATTTATTTATTTATTTATTTATTTACTTATTTATTTATTTATTTATTTATTTATTTATGTATAATTCTTGTCAGAGTTTAACATTTCTTTTAAAGACCATTCCTCTGATAGATTGTCAATTGTAACTTTTAAAATTTTGTAATTTTTTTTCTAATTTTTCCATTTAAGTAAGAAAGGAGGAAGTAATTTTATATCATTTGCCGCTTCCTTACACCGATAGCTAAACAAAATATTCTGAAAATAAATGTAAATGTGTTAAAATATTCATATTATGATTTCAATCCAAAAGAAATCCAAATTTCAATCCAAGGAAGCATCTGTACATCTTGCAAAGCATGTAGGCTGCTCTGAGCTGTATGTGGCCGGGCGTTATTCCGTTGAAACATTGGGTATGGGACGCCCTGCAGATATGGTAGTGCCACGGGCTGCAGCACCTCATCAACACAGCGGTATGCTGTTAATGTGTCGGTAATGCGTACTAGTGGTGACGCTGACAGCATCCCAAACCATGACTCTATGTTGACGCCAGAGGAATCCACCCGATGGCTACATCGCCTCCAGATTCTCACACGGTGATCATCATTGCTGAGACAAAAAACGGGATTCGTCGCTGAACATAATACTGTTCCATTCTGCACCCCTAACAGCATGGAACACCATTCTAAGCACTGATGCGATACCGTTCTAAGCGATGGCTCACTGTTAAGGGTTGCCTTGGGCTGGACAACAAACCTGCCGCAGCTAATTGGCGCGAAGCTGTATGTGTTGATAAAGGAACATCCAAAAATCCCTGTTCACTTTGCAAAATGTGGGCACTCATGGATTGTGTGTGTGCGACAATCATGACTTGTGATGCGACGATCTTTCCATCTCCGAGCTGCGGTCCCACTACGACGGTTCACATCTGCTTGACGTAAAATAAAACTTCTCGTGAACGCATCCGTTTCACGAATGACGTCTTGAATGATGGCTTCATATGCTGGTTGTCTGCTTACATCACGCCTCCGTAGTTTCTGTGATTGCAAAATTGAAAGATTTTTAATCATTTGCATAATTTGCACAATGGCATGCATTCGCTATTTGCATGGCACTCCATTCACAACTTCAGGTTTGGCAATTTCTCTGTCAGACAGTGTAGCTCAGTTTGTCAACGAATTTCAAATTTTTAGTTTGTTTTATTTTCATGGTTTTATGTTCTATTTAAATTCTTCTGTATTAATTTATCTACTAGGATTTCTTTCATGGTGTGTCTGTGTCTACCTTGTCGTGGTGAAGGGGCTTGTGTGCACCAATGATCCGGAGAGCTATGCCGGCGGTAGCGTAGCTACTGGTAGGGCCTCCCAAGCCGGATTGGTCGAAGGATAGGTGCCAGACCAAATGACCACCCTGGTCCTCCAGGTTGGGGGTTATGACAATAGGCCTGCACCCTATTTCTTGTAAAAAATATCTCACGCAAAAAGAATCAACGGGAATAATAAACCGGATGATTTTAATGGACAGCGACTAAGGCTACGGAAAAGGACTATGATTATGGCTACCTGGAATGTGCAAGGTATTAGATCAAAATGGATTGATATAATGAGAGAAATTGATTCGATGAGGGTCGATTTGATTGTTTTAACAGAGACTAAGAAAAAAGGATCAGGAATAGAAAAAACTGGAGAATTTATTCATTTATACTCAGGAGTTCCAAAGGAGGAAAGAGCAAAACGAGGAATATCAGTTTTAATGAAAAAGAAATTTGAGAGAAATCTTAAGAACTTTGATGCTGTGGATGAAAGAATTTTAAAGATCAATATGGATATTTTTGGAAGAAGAATTACTATTTTGGGAATTTATGCTCCGAATAATGATGACATTATTGAAGTTAAGAATATGTTTTATCAAAAACTGCATGAAATTATTGATGAAATTGGAGGAACAAGAGAAATTATAATGATGGGTGATTTCAATGGAAGAACTGGATGCAGGAAGAGAGATAACATTGTTGGAGAGTTTGGAGAGGATGTAGTCAACGATAATGGAGAAAGACTTATTGAATTTTGCAGAACTAACGATCTCAAGATTACAAATATAAACACAAGGATATTCACAAATACACATGGTATCAGCATACTAGACAACTAAAAACAATTATTGACTATATAATTATTAAACAAAGGGCTCAATTAAAATTATTAGACATCAGAGTACAGAGAGGAGCTGAATGTGGCTCAGATCATTTTATGGTGCGAGCAAGACTTGCATTTCCTTATTCGGCTAATATAATTAGAGAGAAAAGAAATCCCACAGAGATGGACGATATTGATGACCCAGAATATATATTGGAAGGATTAACAGAAGAGAGTACAAAAGGGCTTTTTCAAGTAAGATTAGATGAAAAATTAGAAGAAAGGAATTATACTAATACAACCGAACTATATCAACATATTAAATCATCTTTACACCAGGCTGCAAAGGAAGCACTAGGACAAAAAAGAAAAGGCAAAAATTTCCCAAAAAACTTTTGGTGAGATAAGGACAGTGAAAAGATTGTACAACAGAAAAAAGAAGTCTATTTGAGGTGGATGAGTTCAAAAAAGGAAGACGATAGACAAATTTATAGAACTTTTAGAAATGACACTAAGAAATTAGTAATAGAGAAAAAAAGAATATCCTGGGATAAAAAATGCAGAGAAATTGAGACATATATAGGAGGAAGACGATGTACAGAGGCATGGAAATTTTTAAGGAATATTAAAAAAGAAGGTAATAATTCAAGGCAAGGAATATCGGTTGAGAAATGGGAAGAATATTATAAGACTTTGCTTACAGAAACTAGAAATGAATTTGAAATAAAAAATACACATATTGATACCATACAACAACCTATACTATTGGAACTTGAGAGAGTTAAAACAACAATTAAAAAATTAAAAAATCAAAGAGCAAGTGATCCCGGTGGAATATCAGCAGAACTGATCAAAAATGGAACAGATAAATTACTAAGATTAATTACACAATTATTCGAAAGATGTTTAAACGGAGAAGAAACACCAGAAGAGTGGAGAATTGGATATTTAACATCAATTTATAAGAAAGGAGACAGACAAAAATGTGAAAATTACCGTGGCATTACTGTAACAGCAACGTTTAATAGACTTTAATGGGCGAATTTTAAAAGATTTTCTTGAAGAAGAAATAAGAATGAAAGAAAGTGAAGAACAAAGTGGATTTAGAGCAGGAAGATCATGTATGGATAATATATTTTGTCTTAAACAAATTATTGAAAAGGAAATGACGGTGGGAAATCAAATTCATCTTCTGTTTATTGATCTAACGAAGGCATATGATAATCTTCCAATCGCGAAATTATGGAATATATTAAAGGAAATAAACATAAATTTAAATATTATTAGAGCAATTCAAGAACTTTACAGACAATCAAAAACAAAGATTAAAGTAGGTCAAAGATTATCAAAAGGCTTTATAACAGATAAAGGACTCAGACAGGGATGTTGTATTTCCCAACACTTTTTAAAATTTATGTTGAAGCAGCATTAAAAGTTTGGAAAGAAAACTGCAGAGGATTGGGACTTAATGTGAAAGGAACGTCAATGTTTACTCTGCAGTTCGCCGATGACCAAGTCATAATTGCAAAGAGTAAAAATGATTTAGAGAGAATGACGATAACAATTAGGGAAGAATATGAGAAATGGGGACTATACATGAACGTTAGCAAGACCAAATATCTATGTATAGGAGGAAATGAGACGGACCTAAATCTAAATAATAACATGAAAATAGAAAGCTGTGAGCATTATAGGTACCTCGGAGTAGACATTAATAGAGAAGGCAGAGACTCACAAGAAATTAAAAACAGAACTTGTCAAGGAAGGAAGACTATAAAACTATTAAATTCTATTTGGTGGAGTGAAGAGGTCTCTAGGAAAAGAAAGTATAATATATACAATTCTATTGTAAAGAGCATCTTGTTATATGGGGCAGAGGGATGAAGAATTACGGAGACAGAAAAAAAGAAATTAGCGGCAGTGGAAATGGATGCCCTAAGAAGATCATGCAGGGTATCAAGAATAGAAAGAATAAGAAATGAAAGAATCAAAGAAATGATGAAAATAAAAGGAAACATTTTGGACGATCTTCAAAGAAAACAATTAATTTGGTTTGGTCATGTTAAAAGAATGAGTGACAAAAGACTGCCCAAAATCGCTTTTGATTACAAAACAAATCAAAAAAGGAAACGAGGAAGACCACGAAAGGCTTGGATGGACGATATTAAAAAAGCAATGAGGACTAGAAGTCTGGAAGAGTAATGGACCCGTGACCGGAAGACCTGGAATAGACTTCTTGCAGATTCTTTCGGAAGGCGACACCTGACACCATGAACCGAGTTTATATATATATATATAATGAAAAACAAAAACAATTTTAATTAAATTAAATATTTCATTCAACTTTATTTTTTTATCTCTTGTTGTTGTTATCTTCTATTTTTACCAAAACCATTAACTTAAATTACAAGGAAGAAAATTCCTTGCTATTGTCATTTTTTATTTTTAACAAAACCATAAACCTAAATTACAAGGAAGAAATTTCAGCAGCTGCTATGACTTCACTAACTTGTTTGCTTCGATAAAATAGCCCATGTAAAGCACAGTAAACCGGATCCCTGGATTTTTAATTAGTAAATAATTTTTATTTTTAATACTTTTAATACTTTTAATTTAATTGTTTTGTTGTAGAACTAATTTTTAATCTTAAAGCACACTAAGAAATTAATACATTGAAAACTATTACAGCGGCATTTGCTTTCGTAGAGACATTTGGAAACATTTGTAAAGGCGTCATAAACTAATTAAAGTTATCTGGAAAACTGGAAGTCATTAAAGACAATGAACAAATTATGAAATTAATCGAAACAGAAGCATATCTACAAATTGGAAGAGTTTAAAACAATAATAAAGGATATATATTTATTAGTACTAACACTTGTACAACAATCATCAGAACCTTCTGAAATAATAAGCAGTTCCCCATCGTTGAAAGAACGACGAAATCGTTAAAATAATCATTCTAAATATTTCTTTCTTTTATTCCATGTTTCATTTCCTTTTTTTCGTTTCTTTCTTACTTAGCTTGTTGTCAAAATTTTCATTTTTTTTTTATTACTTTTAAAGTTTTTAAATTTTTGGTAATTTTATATGAATCTTTTGAAATACTGGTTTTCGGTTTTTATTTAACTTCTTTAATTAAAAATAAAATAAAATAAAATGGAAAGACTCTAAAATGAAGAAATTTTGTACAAGGAATGAATGAATTTCTAAAATCCAGCTCATATACACTGTTGAACCAAAAGTATCCGGACACCCTGTGGTCGGGACGCGGAGGCTCCTGAGGCACGTATTAATATGCTGTCGATCCATCTTTTGCATCGATGACAGCCTGTACACATCTGGAAAGACTTTCCTCTAGGTTTTGATAGGTAGTCGCAGGAATTGACTTTCAGGCGGCCATGACAGCTGAAGTGAGTCGGGCCACGGAATGTGAGTGATATGGTGGGCACGTAATCAGCGTTTTATTTCGTCCCATTCAATAGGATTGAGAAATAATGGGAATAATGTGATCGGCGTTCTGTGATGGCCAGTGAGGTTGTGGAAAATCCATGTCGTCAAACCACGGCCACACAAAATTTGGTGTATGTACGGGACAGCTATCATGTGGAAGAGAAATGGTTCTTCCCCAAACTGAGTTTCGTGAGAGTAGGAGAGCAGCGTTGTCCAGAATGGCCCGATACATCGCAGAGTTCATGTTGCCCGTCACAGGAAATAAGCGACCTAGACTGAACTACGAAAAACACTCCCACACAATTATGCTGCCGCTACCGATCCTCAACAATTGGCACAGTACAGTCGGATAAGAAACGTTCGCCGGGCATCCACCAAACCCACATGCGTCCGTCGGACTGCCATATCGTGAAGCGTGGTTCATCACTCTACAGATCGTTTTTCCATCCCTCCACAGTCTAGTGGCGGTGACTTCTGCACCATTGCAACCGACGCTTCGAATTGACCGCGGAGATGTTGGATTCGGCTTGTGAGCCATCGAACGGCCGTGGAAACCTAAGTAGTTTAGCTTTTGGCGAACAGACTTCCTGCTAGCGACAACGCCGGCACATGTTGGAACTCCGTCGTCATCACTACCATCGGAGACTTGCGATTTTGCTTCCCTACTCTCTTCAGGCTTTGAAGGTTACAATCAGTCATTTTTCTCGGTCTTCCACTTCGTGAATATTTTTTAATGGCAATATTTTTTTCAAAAAGAATAAATGATGCATCATTGGAAATTTGTGATATACCGTTAAATTTAAAACAGAGGATAAAAAAGGAATGAATAATTGAGTAATCAAAAGAAAGGATTCTTATTAGGTAGCTCTTAGAGATGATCAAAAATAACTAGGGATTTTTGTTTGTTTGTCTTTTTTTTGGCTCTTTTTTTAGCATTTGACAAAAATATTTAACGTTCACGTAATTATTTCTATTATTGACATTTTTTTAAATATTTGTTTAGTTTATATTTAAATTCTTTTGAGCCTCACAGCTGTAAGGACAAGGAGTTTACAGCCGTGAAGTTCACAGTTAATTTTTATTGCTTTTATTGTTTTGTCGGGTACCATTGCCAGGAGTGAAAGTAGTATCATAGCCTTTCGAACCTATCATCGAGGGTAAATATGGCTGATGAGTTCCAAATAAAGACAAAACAGCATTCCCGGATCTTCATCGTTTGTGGCTGGTTTTCGAAAGCATATTTATGTGCTTACTAAGTGGATTCTTTTTTGGTTTAGTAAAAGAAAGAAATTGATCACCTCTCCACATATAAACACAATCAGACTTCTTGATTCCAGCACCAATGCGACGATCATCACACCTGAAACGGAGTCTTCTAATGCTGTCAATTTGTCAATCTTCCCACTAGTTATTCTAGCTGCTGTACACTATCTGCGGAAAACGTTAAAGAAAGACATAAACATGAGAAATCTAATAGCACCTCCCTGCGAGGGAGGGAGGGGGGGCTAAGCTTATTGTTCAATTTGTTTCTCTCGAACTGTTGCTGTTTTAATATTGCATTATCTATTAGTAATTAGTTTAAACCGGCACACTTAGCGGCGAGAAAAAAATTTATTTGAAAACCTATGAAATGCTAAGTTCACTCTAAAAATTGAATGTTATTTTTTTTTCCAGTGGTTTCCATTCTTGATCTACTACTTTTTCGTCGGTCAGGATCTTTTTTTTCCTTTTCCTTTATCACTGCTGTAGAATGAGTTGGATTAATAACAAAACTAAAGCTGAAAAATCAAAAGTATTTTTAATCGCGATATTAACGAGAGCAAAACGAGATTTATCACTGGCATATGTAAACTGACAAATGGCAAGTTTTCGAGAGCTTGTGAAGCAGCCATAAGTGTGTGAAAACTTTATAAGGACTTCCTTGATTCGTCCTTAAGTAGTTTTCAAAGATAAATCACAAAATTAATTTAGAATTGGAAGGGATTCTCAACTATGAGGATTGATATCTTGATATGACGACTTGAAGACTGGATAAAATTACAAAACTTGGTTGGTTTGAAAACAAGAACATTTTATTTTTTCATCACAGTAAGAATATTAGGAACATAAAGAATTATATTTTGAAATTAACTGTAAGCTCAGCGACTATATTATATTGCAGAAATCCTATTGCTCTTTATGTTGTTCAATGCACTCTAATAAGTAATACGCCTGGTTCTAGGTTCAATTAATGCAGCAGTGATTCCTCTTCCAGTTTTTATTCTCAACAATTATCATGAGAGAAAGTAATTCTCTGTTCCACGAAATATATCAATCTCAAACATTCAAAAAATTTACTTACCAACCACCTCTTAGAAATTTCTTTTGTTTAATCGTAAATCATTAAAAGATCAAACTTTAGCCTTAGATATTTTATAGAAAAGTAGTTATAGAAAAGTACAGATTAGTTTTAAAGTGATTAGATACCTAATAAAAACATTTAAAATATTTGCAAATTATAGGTACTATGCTATGGTGTAAAGAAAGGCTCGCTAGATCTCACCATCATAAGAATTTTCTACCTGACTTTTCAATGCCTAAAACTAATATAAAGGGTGAACCTACAAGAATGGTGGGACATGTATTTTCTGTATTGCTTAACTTATACAATCGTCATATCTCTCAATTGGAAGTGAAGCTGTCCAAGTTTGAACTCTAACACTCAAACACCCTCAATGTGCAGATATTTCGTCACCGGACAGACATCCGGTGTACTGTATGTATTCCTGCCTGGTTCGATGGAGGAAGTGCGCTGTGATGGCCTCCACAGCAAGAGAGACACCAACTAACTTCTTCATTTGGGGTACGTGAAAAACAATGTGTTCTTACACAAATGCCCAGAATCATCAATGATATCAAGGCACAGGATCACCTAAGCCATAAAGGCATTACACCGAACACGCTTCATCAAATCTGGCAGGAACGAGGCTGCCTGGATGTGTGCCGTGTGACGAAATGTGCGCACATTGATGGCCAACAAACTTAAACAAGTGAACTTCCAATTGAGAGGTACCATGATTGTACATTTTAAATAATAAGGTACCTCAGCCATATAACGCCATGTATACCTTTAACGCCACCTATCTAATTCTTCATAAATATAAGAGATGGCGGTACTGCACTAAAGTAGTTTGCATTGACATGCCATCTAATGTTGAAGTGAGTTACTAGCAGACCGCCAACATTTTCGAGTGAAATTATACCAGCCCTTCTCGTGTCGAGGACTGGTTCTGAAAGGCTGCTACTGTATCAACTTAAGATAAAATATAGATTTTTTAATGTCCAGCAAAGATTAACTATATAAAACTGTGGGTGGATGTATAAGGGGCGTTCAAAAAGAAGCGAGCCGGAGTGCGTAATGGGCAAACCGGTGACAGAAGGATAATATCGTTGCATGTGTAACCAAGATTGGTTCCGACACGAGTGAGTGCGAAGTTCACAGCCCGCCGCTAGAGGGTCACGGGTGCAAGTCACGTGACTAAAAGCTAGCAGAAGCATGCGTCAATCGTCCAACGAGGTCATTGACGTTGTAAGCAGTGAAACAGTACAATGGAGGCGTCTAAAGAAGAGCAAAGAGGTGTTGTTCGTTTTCTGACAGCAGAAGGAGTAGGGGGAACGGACATTCATCGAAGAATGTCACAAGTGTACGGTGAACACTGCATGTCCCTTCACTGCATAGGCTTCACAGCTTAGGCTTCACTGCATAGGCTTCCCATAGGCTTCACATAGGCTTCACTGCTTAGGCTTCACTGCATAGGCTTCACTGCTTAGGCATCACTGCATGTCGGACGACGACGTTGTGAACTAGTTTTTTTTGAAATTCACAACGCAGCCCCGGGAATTTTACGAGACAGCCATTCATCGCCTTGTATCGCAGTGGGACAAGTGCCTCAACAGCCAGGGCCAATACTTCTGACATACCTGTACTGGTTTCTGTTCCTCGGCTTCCGGCTCGTTTCTTTTTGAACGCCCTTAATATATATTTTTTTTTATTTATATCCCTACCCTAAACATTGAAGCATAGTTGATAAAAGAATAGCAATAGATTAATGAATGCAAACAAATAATTAGAATTAATCTTGTTTTTAATTCTATAAAAATAAATAGTATCTGTTGATTACAAATATCTCTCTTCCTAGAGATTGGTTTACTTTGTTTACAAATTAGATTGTATATTATCAGTTCCTTTCCTTTAATTACAGTTCCTTTAAATAATGGCTTTCTGACATCACCTTATGCATATTGATGCACAACGTAAACATTAAGTTATTCACTTGGATCGCGAGAGTCATAAAACACTGAACTAACAACTTGTCTTTTCATTACTTGTTATCGTTGTCTTTCTAAATCTTCTAATTGACTTTAACGGTAACTTCGTTGTTTATGTAGTGAATAAAGTGTCCTGTGTTACGTTATATAAATCATCACTTACTTGTTTTCATCAAATAGATGTTTCTAAAACTTCACTTATCGAAACATACATTGAATCCCTGTACTTTGGATAATCTTTAGAGCATCATATAATATTCGTCAACATGGCATCGTTCGAATCCCTATTTGTCGAATCGCATAGAACCTCTACTATTTCACTGAAATAAAGTATACAATATGATTAATATTTATTCGAAACCTTTTTATCATTAATCATAGTATTATTGTGTCCACTAGATATATGCATTCGATTTGACTTATCCCTGTAATCCTATTAGAGATTTTTACATCATATTACGTTCGCCATTTTGATGTTCCATCCTTTCTCTTTCATGTCTTAAGCTCTTCTGCTGAAACTCATGCATCAACAAACCGGCGCATGATATCATTGTTTCTGCTAGTTGCTCGGTCATTGTTACTTGCAATGGTCACATCCTGATTGTTTCCATTGTAAGATGATTTTCCTTGAAAGCATTACTTTATGATTTTACCAGTGGAAAATTGCTCACAGTTCAGCAAATGAATGTCTTTTAATCTGAACCACAAAAACTATATATTTTCTTGATTCTTGAAGATTCTTCTATGTAGATAAGTTAAATGTCATTTTTAAAATTTGGAAATTGTAGACAAACAAGTGTATCATGTGATCCATGTGCTCAGTAGCGCTTTAACGCCATGGTTGTGTTAATGGTCCACAAATACGATTTTAGGTTACGTACGACATTTATACGCTACGAATATGTTTCTTGAAAATATAGATGTTTATCTTATTTAAATATTTTGCTTTTATAATCGGAAAATGCCGAAATTAATTAATTTTTACATTTCCTCTTTTGTTTTAGCTACGGATTAGGAAAGACTGCGTTAATTTCAAGTGATTTCTTATTAATTTTTACAGAAAGTCAAATTTAGTTGCTTTTTACTGTAATTTTGTACAAATAATGTTTACAATGATGGAATAATTCTGAATTTTAAATGAGTTCAGTTACTAGAAAGTAGATGGCGTTAATTGGACCAGGTATTCCTAATAACGCCAGTTTGCAAAGTTTTTTTATTTGAGTTCTCATACTTCTCCAGTAAAAGTTATCATATATTTCATTATGGTATGCTTCAAACAGAAGATTAACTTGGTCATAATTTTCTTGGTCATAATTTTCGTGTTTCGATACACCTTATTTCCATCCAAAACTCGAAATCAAATACAAACTCCATCAACATAACTTCAATATTTTGGCCATTAATTCGAGGACTTTCTCAAGATCCCATATCTTTAAAACCTAAATAACAAAAAATAAAAAACATAAATGGAAAGAGAAAAAAATCTTATTTCTCATTCCTAACAAAACAAAATATAACAAAATCTCATTACCGAAATAAAAATTGAAATCAAACATAACCATAAACAATTTGAAACAAATAAACAATTAAATAAAATTAAGTACGACAATCAAACATAAAAATAAATATTCGTGAGATGGTTATTTAATAAACCTTATTTCCAGACTTACAGTAATTTAAATGTTAAGGTGGCATTATTTGGGCAGGGTACTTTATAGAAAACAAGTACATGTCTTTGAAACGCCACCATTCTTTTATGCCTACACTGTAATTATCAAATAAAATCTTATACAAATTGAAATCTTCATTTTTTGAATAAAAATCACTTCATTTGTAACGTTTTCAAATAATTCAAAGAAAATTTGAAACAAATATTTAGATAGAAATATAAATCTTTACTTACAAATTTTCCATTTTTTAAATTATAAGAAATGTCTAAATTCGTGTTCATTAGAAATGCATCTTCCAAATCCATCTATTTCTTTTATTTTTCTTTCGATCTATTTACAGTTGCTTTTCATATTTTTTTTTCTTTTTCGTTCTCTTCCTTGAAGGACATTATTTGTTTTTTGCTTGAATCTATCCGCTATATGTTGTGAAAATATGAAATGCGATGTGGATAATTAGGATATATATTTTTAAATTCGGAAGCATCAGAGTTTTATTAAAATCCTGACAATA
>JAFIDM010047929.1:28881-47880 GCA_023159025.1 Thereuonema tuberculata
TTCAGTTGAATGAAACCGTTTCTGATGCTTCAGCAATTCTTGTCTGTCGATAACATTTTGAACGATTTCTCTGTTTGACTTTCCTTCCGTTCAGTTTTTCTCTACAATTTAATAAACAAACTTCGACATTAACTGTTTTTCATACTTTTAAGGTTAACCATCCAATTGCAAAAGTAATTATCTACAGATATAATAATTGACATTGGATGTGTCATTGAATTAGCCTTTGTTTCTTCTCCATTGAATCATTTTCCCTATTTTAAACTGAGCTGAGAAATAGGCTTCCTTTTTTGAGTTTCTTGTTATCTGTTCCTCTCCTTTAATAGATATTAGTAGTTTCTATAGGGATCAGGTTCACGTCGATGCTAAAATAAACTCTGCTTCTCAGCTCTGTTAACGCCATAGCTATCCTAAATTATGGAATAATTAACTTATCATGAAAATTTTAAATTTGTTATTGATTTATAATTACTGTTATTGTTTAAATTTTATTATCATTTATTTTGCCCTGACTGTCACCGATGTTACAAAATTGTCATTCCTGTTACTGTTTGAGACGTAACAGCAATGACAAAACAACATGATTTGAACCAATTAGGTCTATTAGTTCCAATTATCAAACTAAGGATTCAGACAGCACCAATATCGCCACTGTGGTAATGAGCCAAAAATTTCTACTGCTGTACTACAGTAAGAATAAAACAGGTAACAGTAGACGATGGATAGAAAGTGTATGAATTGTATTTGAATTTTATTACTCACCAAAATCTTCTAAATTAGCGAACCTTAGCGGCAAATCATTAAACAAAATTATTCTTAAGTTAACAAAGTATACCAAAGTAACTCCGATAATAGCAATGAAATTGACTCAGGGACATACGAAAAAAAGTTCATTACATTTAATTTAAAAGTTAGTGTTTTTGTACTTTTAGTTATGTTATGAACAAAAAAAATCCTTTTATTAAAAATTTATTCGCCTTTTTAGTAGGAACTTAATGAATAATAGTATCCATGTGTTCAACTGGCTTATCAGTTTCGACGTTTTTCGTGTTTGTTTTGTAGATGAATTAATTAAAAAAAAGAAAAATTACTATTCTAGTAAATGTAATAACGTTCAACTGTAATAAATATGAAGCGACCGTTTACACAAAACATTATAAAAATATTACAGAGAAAATAAAAATAAAATAAGTTAACAATGGAATATCCAATCAAATGCGGTATTCATCATAAGACTACAAAAATATAAATTAAACAAGGTAGGGATAGCGATTAGTAAACCAATCACACTGCTTTGCAACTCTTTTGATACGTGTAAGAAAATATATTGCCTTAATTTCTTTATTATTATAAATGTGATTGCTGCGAATGCAAAAGGTGCAATTGTTGCGATTATTGTGATTGTTGCGATTACTGATAATGTAATGATATTTTAATGATTTCCATAGATGGATAGACAAAACGGGAATATTAGTCTTCTGAATATTTATTTCAGAAGAATAAAATATAAATCGTCTCCTGAAGGATGGACGATCCCGGACGGTGAGTGGTTGAGCCCGGCCGAGGGCGTGTCCTTGCCAACAACGGTCTTTTTAAATTTATATTTTTTATATTTTTGTAGTCTGATGATGAAAACCGCTACAGGTTGTTTTATTTACATTTTCTCTGCAATCTTTTTATCATGTTTTGTGCAAACGGTTGCTTCATTTTTACTATTCTATTCTTAGAGCTTTTAGTGTCTATTATTTAGGTTTTTTATACCAATAGTCAATAATGTATCAGTTTTAAATTTTTAAAGTACTGGGACAGCAAATGCTACAAATGATGGAATGACCCATTGTAAGAACCCTTCAACAATGGTATATCCAATCCAATGGTTGAAACATATACAATCAAAATTTAGCATCTGAAGAAATCCTAGAGAAGGACGTAACATAATAATTGGACCTAACACTTAATTGTATAGTTTAAGGCGTATAATTCTGGTATGGCAATTATGAAAAAATATTTTAAATTTATGTGTTATATTTATGTGAAAATAAGCTAAATCAAAAAAATTTTTTTTTAATGATTAATCTTAAATTTTATAATTCGTTTTCAGGATACAAACTTGAGGTAAGCAATGCATAAATGTATTTTTCACTGAATTTTCAGTAAGAAATAAACAGACCTATACAATATAAATTGAATTCTGCTAGTTAAAAATAAAAAAAAAATATAAAATGTATTGGAAACCCAGATTAGTTAATGAATAAATTAAAATAAAATTGAAATCTATTACATGCTAATTGAATAATAGATATAATGAATTAGTTAAATATTATGTCTGTTAAACTGTTATGCATAATTATAGATTATTATTACTATTATGTTCGCTACTGTTCATGTAAAATAGAACACTTTAACCGAGTCGAGCTACGACTTTGATTTTTACGGAATATAGTCATTAGACAAAGCAGAACAAATGATAGCCTTTCGAATCATAGGCTCATCTGTACCACTTCTAGTCAAGTCAGATAGCGCAATGTCTCAGACCATAAACGCCTCATTCTGTTATAAACTCATCGTGACTCGGTCAACATGTCTGTGCTTGGTCAGCAGGGGTAAAAATGCCTCGTCGTCGTCTGAGACGTAATCGGGATCGAGAGAGATCCCAAGATTGACTTGACATTGTTTTCCTCCGGTAGATTCAAGTTCTGTTCGTGAGGGGGGTAGTGGAGTGCGCAGGGAATGGTTAAACGGATAAGAAGAGAAGATTCTAGACGTCGTACACAGACAACGCCGTGGGACAACGGTCATCTCATAAAGGTGTATTTGCGTGACCGGTCTGCATCATGAACGTCGCTGGGACAGCAGTGGCGAACTCCAACACATTCTCCCGTGTCAGATGTAACAATGTGTTACCGATTATAACAGTTTACGAAAGGACTGTACGCTAAACAGCACAACTCAGTCTATCTTTGAAACCTCAGCACTGGACTGCTAGGCCGCATTGGTACATTGAACGAAAGAAACGGCGTGACGAATGGCACAATATCATGTTTCGGAAGAATCTCGCGTCTGCTTAGGCCAAAATTTTGGCCGCATCTGTCCGCAAACGAAAAGGAAAGAAGTGTCGGAAAGAGTATATTTGCACCAGACATTTAGCGCCGACACGAGGCATTTTTATCTGATGTTGTTGGCGCAAACGAAGATAACCTCCTGAGAGTCCATACAACCATAAGGAGTGCCCATTACATCAACAATTACTCTATGGCAATTCGCCCTTCCGTACTTCTAGCACTTTCCTGGACCATACTTAAGCAGAACAATTCCACACCGAAAGTAGCAGAGACAACGTTCTAATTCTTCCGCGACAACAACGTTCCACTTCTGCCATGACGGCTACATCGCCAAATTTGTCACATACGAAAATCTCTGGAATATGCTCTAAGAACAGATACAGTTATACAACTGTCCGCCATTAACTCTTGATTAATTTTGGACGTGTGTTAAATATTGCTGGATTGCTATTCCACAAGATACCATTCAAAAATCATAGCTGTAGCTCGACTCTTTTCAGGTGTTCTGTTTTGTATGAGCAGTGATGTAAATTCAATATAATTTTATAAGGTGAATAGAAATTTAAGAATCAAATATTATCTTCTCTTCTATTCTATCTTCTCAAAAAGGTTTTTTACCTACCTTTGGAATTATGTTTTGGTCACTTGAATACAATTCTTTTAAAAAATAATATTTTTAAATTTGTTCATCTTCATAATCTATACTTCTTGAAATTTCACAACTTATTGAAAATGAAGAAACGAGTAAGTACCAATATGATTATAATATTTCATTATGTTGTTTGATTTATCCAAAACCTTCCTAAGGTGTAAATATTGGTTTCACAACGTTTATTTGAAGGGAGTTACCTAAACCCTGTACTTAACTTTATGCGAGTAGATGAAAAGAGATACAAATAATCTAGAAATCTTTCAGAACGATAACATATTTAATAAACAGTAAATGTCTTGGTTACAATTCATCTTCTTCTTTAAGTCGGCTATATTCTAATGTCGTGCTTTGAATTACTAAAAGTCTTTCTTTAATCAGTTCTCTCAAGTATTAAAGCGTCTCTTTTGTTTAACACTTAACTATTCTTTATTTTACTTTACTTTAAGGTTAAATGTCTCTGAACTTGCTTTAAACTTTAATAGTAGAATTATTGTCTACTAGAATCTTTAATGTAGAATATTTCCTTATCGCGATTCTATATTAATCTTTAAACATGTTGAATATGGTTTTCTTTACACGTCTTTTACTTCTTGAGAACGAGCTGGAAAAATAAATGTGGAAAAATGTGACTTACGATCTTTTCTAGATAATTCCGTTGCCATCTCCTAATAACTTAATCGTCTTGATAATAACTGAAGATAATCCAGAAAGATAATATTACTCGAACCGCTAAATTCCAAGATGGATGCCTGTTGCTTAGTGACGGAGGAATCCCTTAGAAACATATATGGATTTAGTGTTGGTTATTTACTTTAGAATCCTTCAATATCTCGAAATTCAAAGATTAATGCAAATGTCCTTAATCTTTCTTTGCATGAATACTTATCAAACTCCTAAGTCCTTGAAATTTCTATTATCTTCATAAACGTAAAAGCCATTTCTGTATTCGAAGTCTTGTAGCGAACAGCCGAATCGGCCTTGTAGCACATAACAGAATCAATCTTCGTGCCTCACGCGAATGTCATTGTTCGCCTATCAAACATAGCAAGAACAGCGACAGCTTTACTGTTCACTAATCACTTGATTGTTTCTGTACAATCATTTTTTGGTAACACAGATGTTCACAATAATAATTGCAAGGTTTCCATTTATTGAACAACAATCCTTCCCTCCAATAAGTATTGTGAACACAAATGAAATGTTGAAAGCATTGAAAGGTTTAATCTTTAACTGGGGAGAAGTTAATTTTTCACTTGTATGAATTTAATCTTTTCTCTTATATGAAATTAATTCGACAATTTTAACTTCATCCTTAATCTTTCATTTCTTATTTTGTTCAACCCCTTCGTCAAGATGTCTGCTACATTTTCTTCACTGGGAATGTGCTTCAGCTTAATTTCCCTCTTCTTAACGTAGTCCTTCAAGGCATAGTACTTCATGTCTATATGCTTACTTCTTGACTGATTATACATGTCGTTTGTCATTTGAATGGTGGGTTGATTGTCACATTCGATCTCACTTGTTGTCTTAGCTAAGTCTCGAAATTTCAACTCTTCGAGTACTCTCTTATGACTCTCGAGGCTCCTTGCACATTCGCAACACGCGACCAGTTCGCTTTCCTGCGTAGAGTGAGCAACTAAGCTTTGCTTCTTGCTTATCCAGGATGTAATGCAACCTCCTATGCATACAATATATCCAGTGGTGGATTTTCCATTGAAACGGTTTCCAAAACTCGCCTCAGATAATCCTTTAATGCAATTCTCTTCTTTGGAAAACGTTAACTTGAGGTCAATGGTTACACGAAGGTATCTCAGGATTCTCTTCACTCTTTTCAGGTCCAATTCGTTGGGCGAATTGTTCTTTTCTGAGGACTTATTAACAGCGAATGCTATGTCTGCTCTTGTGCAATTGCTGATTTACCTTAGACTTCCAATGATACTTCTGATAGTCAAATATTCTTCCCTGTTTAGCAGCCTTAACTCTTCTTCAGTCATTTTAAACTTTCTGGGCTCTTTAACAATAGGAGTATCAACGGGTTTGCTGTCATTCATTCTGTGCTTCCTAAGCAGATCTTGAATGAATTGAGATTGTGAGATCGTCATCTTGCTATCCTCTTGTTTATAATCAATGTTCATCCCAATATAGTTCTTAACTTGGCCTTGGTCTTTTATAGCAAACATGCGATTTAATGAATTTTTGATTTCATTGCTAATGCGTAGGTCTTTCCCTATGATTAGCATATCATCGACATAAACTATGAGTATGTATCTATCCTTTGCAAATTTACGTTGGAAAATGCATGGTTCAGTCTTTAGCTCGTTGAAACCGTCATCCTTTAGTTTCTGTTTCATTCTGACGTAATGTTTCATGCCAGTTCCGGCCAGCTTGTTTTAATCCATAGAGTGCCTTGTTCAGCTTTAATCCATTCTTTTGTTTATCCTTGATGGTCACTCCTTCTGGAACTGCGATGAATATGTCATTATCGATGATAGCATTAAGGTAAGCTCCATTAACGTCGCATTGGTGTACAGCGAAGTTGTTTTGGACCGCTAGAGCTAACAGCATTCTAATTGTTGACAAACTTGGCGTTGGCGCATACGTCCTTTCATAGTTGATTCCTTTCTTCTGCATGTAGCGGTTTACAACTAGTCTACTCTTGTATTTGAATGGCTTGCCAGAGTCATCTTTCTTGATCTTGAAGATCCATTGGGTTGTCAAGGGTGTCATGTAATCCGGTATTTCCGATTCTGTCCAAGTCTGGTGGTCTTCCAAGTTTTTGATCTTTTGGCAATAGCTTCCCTCCATTTGGATCCGTCCTTTCCTTGAATTGCTTCATGATAACTCGAAGGTTCTTCATTACACATAGTAATGTTACTTCTAGCTTTAGCTTTCAGGTTACGTCTAAACTTTCTGCTTCGGAGGTTCATATATCCGTCTTCTGCTTCAGACTGGTTATCTTCAGAATCACTCTTTTCGTTTTCACTAACGTTAGAAGATTCATCTTCGTTTGATGTGTCTTCTACCTCGGATTCTTGGTTTCCTAAACCGCTTTCATCTTCGGAACCATCATTTCCGGACTCGTCTTTGTTTTCTGAGTCATCACTTTCCGACTCATTATTTTCTTCTTCGGAAGAATTTGAATCCTTTCTCCTGTCGTCACTTGAACGCAGCAAATCATAGTTTTCTTTCTTGATGTTGTAATTGAGGAGTTTGCTTCCTCATCTGTTTTCATTTAGGTAGACATTTCTCGTTTACTCTATCTTGCGCCTTTCAACATCAAAGATTATGTAACCCCTTGTCTTGGTTGAATAGCCAAGGAATATTCCTTTTCTTACTCTCGATTCAAACTTATTCTTGATTTGAGTCTTGGGAATCTTCAAGTAAGCCTCATATCCAAATTTCTTCAGATGTCTTATACAAGGTGACTTGTTATCCCCGTACCATCGAGTTATAGGAATTTCGTACTTGGTACTCCTGTGGGGTGTCCTGTTAATGACGTAGTTGGTCCATTTAATTGCATAATGCCAATATTTCAGCGGCAATCTTCTATCAACATTGTTCTGGCCGTCTCAATTATCGTGTGATTAAATCGCTCTGCGATTCCATTTTGTTCCGGTTGGTAGGCTGAGGAATGCTGAAATTTGATTCCTTTGGATTTGAGGAATTCAACTGTTGTCTTGTTTATGAACTCTGTTCCCTGATATGTTAAAAGATGTTTGACCTTATGCCCACATGAACTTTCAGCATATGCGACGAATGTTTTTAAATGTTCATACACATCTTCCTTGCTGTTGATTAAATCGACGAAGCTCCTACGAGAAAAATCGTCGACAAACGTAATCGATGTATTTCTTTTGTTGATCATTAGCATCCTGTATGGGACCACATAAATCAGAAAATACATATTCGAGGGGTTGATTAGCTCTGATCTTGTTAATTCTTCTATGACAGATGTTCGTCAAAAAGTTAAGGTGTTGTCATTTGGGATTTTGACGTCTTCTAATCCTACTAATAACTTTTCTTTCTTTATGGTTCGCATCTTATCCAACCTAGTCTTTCGTGCCATAATATATATTTTCGGTGTTCCTTCTCATTGAAGTAGCTTACGATGTTTTCTGTGTAGCTCACCTGGTACAGATTGTTGGATGTTCTGCCTGTTATGGTTACCTTCCCGTTTTTATCCTTCACGGTGTATAAGTCTTTACCGATGAATTGGGTGTATCCTTTTTCATCCAACTTCCCAGCAGAAATTAAGTTAACCGACATCTCGGGTACATAATATGCGTTGGCTAGGTGTATGGTGTGGAATTTGTCATTTGACAGTTTGACATTCAAACTCACAGTTCCTAGGCCTGTTGCCAGTACAGGTTTATCAGAAGCACCGAATATCTTTATGGGTTTTCTAAGTTCCATTATACCGCTGAAGAATCTCTTGTCATTACTTATGTGATTACTGCTGGCGCTGTCTATATACCAATTAGACTTATCTTTAAGTTCATAATTGTCTTTGAACAACACGACGACTCCTGAGAATGGTTTCTTCTTATCTTTGCGCTTTCTGTCTTCCTTTTTCTCTTGACAGTCCTTCTGGGATTGTGTGTTCTTGGCGCGTTTCTTCCTACAGAATCTCGCGAGGTGACCAACCTGCACACAATTGTAGCATCTTCGGTTTTCAAGAACTTTTCCAGACTTGCTTGAGTCTTCTGTTTCAAGGGAACTCTTGTGACATTCACCGGAGACGTCTGTTTCCTTTTTAATGTTTCTTAAATGTCTTTTGTACTCGTACAATACACGGTTGATGACTACTTCAGAATTGTAGTTGGTTTCTTCTTGCGACATCAAAATGTTCTGAGCACATGCATCGTACCCCTCGGGTAATCCTGAGAGGATGATTAAACAGAATTCATCATCTAAGATCATTCGACCTTTAGACATGATGTCATCTACCAACAGTTTCAATCTGAGGAGCTTGTCTGGAAGGTTCTCATCGTTTATCATCTTACTTGTAGAGTATAGCTCCCGTTTCAAGCCTTGAGTTTATCTACTACATTATATTTCCCTTCTAATTCTTTTAATAATTTATGTGGGTCTTTATCCTCTTTTATGAGCATTCTGAATTTCTCGTCTATGGAATCTGAAATTACTCCCACCGCCCTTTGGGCATTGTTCAGCAGTTTATATTTGATCGGCTTCTCATCCATCTCCTGGATATCTGACAGTGGCGTGTTCGCTACGTTCCACAAACCATCTTTCTGGAGTGTGATCCTTAATTGAAGCTCCACTTATTATAATTCCCCCCGCTGAACCTTAGAATATTACTAGCCATGGTAACTTTACTGTCTTTTCTCAGCTTAGATAGATCAATGGACTTCTTTCCACTTAAGACTAACAATTGCTTAAATATAGTTCTGTTCAGTCTCTTATCTCTGCTTCGATGATCTTTGTGATCTAACATCGTACGTCAAGTATTTTTTGTCATCCAGCGCAGTGGAAGTAGCGTTGATACCTGGGCCTTTGTTGTTTGATTTATCTAAAACCTTCCTAAGGTGTAAATATTGGTTCCACAACGTTTATTTATAGGGAGTTACCTAAACCCTGTACTTAATTTTATGCAAAGAGATGAAAAGAGATACAAATAATCTAGAAATCTTTCAGAACGATAACATATTTAATAAACAGTAAATGTCTTGGTTACAATTCATCTTCTTCTTTAAGTCGGCTATATTCTAATGTCGTGTTTTGAACTACTAAAAGTTTTTCTTTAATCAGTTCTCTCAAGTATTAAAGCGTCTCTTTTGTTTAACACTTAACTATTCTTTATTTTACTTTACTTTAAGGTTAAATGTCTTTGAACTTGCTTTAAACTTTAATAGTAGAATTATTGTCTACTAGAATCTTTAATATAGAATATTTCCTTATCGCGATTCTATATTAATCTTTAAACATGTTGAATATGACTTTCTTTACACGTCTTTTATGTCTTGAGAACCAGCTGGAAAAATAAATGTGGAAAAATGTGACTTACGATCTTTCCTAGATAATGCCGTTGCCATCTAGTAATAACTTAATCGTCTTGATAATAACTGAAGATAATCCTGAAAGATAATAATATTCGAACCGCTAAATTCCAAGATGGATACCTGTTGCTTAGTGACGGAGGAATCCCTGAGAAACATATATGGATTTAGTGTTGGTTATTTACTTTAGAATCCTTCAATATCTCGAAATTCAAAGCCATTAAATATTATGCAAATGTCCTTAATCTTTCTTTGCATGAATACTTATCAAACTCCTAAGTCCTTGAAATTTCTATTATCTTCATAAACGTAAAAGCCATTTCTGTATTCAAAGTCTTGTAGCGAACAGCCGAATCGGTCTTGTAGCACATAACAGAATCAATCTTCGTGCCTCACGCGAATGTCATTGTTCGCCTATCAAACAGAGCGAGAACAGCGACAGCTTTACTGTTCACTAATCACTTGATTGTTTCTGTACAATCATTTCTTGGTAACACAGATGTTCACAATAATAATTGCAAGGTTTCCATTTATTGAACAACATATTCCAATATTAAAGTCTTTAAAATTTTATAACAATTCTGATCATGTGCACAGAGATAGGATTACTGTATTCCTTTTTTATAAGAGATTTTAAACAAATATTATTAATTATATTAAAATCAAAAATTATTGAGAAGGAAATAATTACGCCTTAAGATTGACTACATGGCATCGGGAAGAGACTGGGACGATGCCAACTCGAGGTGCGAATCCTAACTTTAGCTAAGTGCCGTGGATTGATGCCTAAATTTGAATTATTCCGGCACGTTAAACTTCTTGTATTTATAAGCTTTTGGCTTTTTTACTAAATTTATGCAGCCAATAAATTGCTTTTGTGCTTGCCGGAAGGCAGGTCAGGGAACTTTTCTATTTTTTATCTTGATTAATTTTTGGTTAGGATTTCTTCGGTGGAAGGTCCCATTCTCGGGTGCGAGAAGCGGGATACTAACACCATGCGCACCTTCTGAGTTGTCATCAGGGGAGTTTGGCTGGCTGAGGAGTCCTAATGAGGACGAAACGGTCCGTCCCAGTTTCTTCCCGATGCCAACTCGAGGTGCGAATCCTAACTTTAGCTAAGTGCCGTGGATTGATGCCTAAATTTGAATTATTCCAGCACGTTAAACTTCTTGTAATTATAAGGTTTCTTTGTGCGACTTATGGAACTAAAAGAAATTAATATCTCTTGTAGCCACCATGGGCCGCAATAACGTCTGCTACACGATCCGTCATAGAGATGTTGGATGTGCGTTTGGGGTCCATTCGGTTTCCACAGGGTACCAAAGTTCATCTGCTGTAGCTGTGGCTGGTCAGTGGTGTGCAAGTAGTTGTGCAATCATACACCGGACGTGTTCAGTAGGCGACATATCCGGTGAACGCGCAGGTCACAACGAAGTTGAACTGGGTGGCCATCCACGAATTGTTGTCTGCGACCTGCGGTTGGGGATTCCTGATGGTAAGTGGTTTCATGCAGGCCCTGAACAGAAAGGCCAACACGTCAGAGATATAATGGTCGCAATTCAATCTACATTAGACGAGAATGGGACTAGAACCCAATGGCAACCCATATCTTAACACCGGACCAGTAAGGCGATCCATAATGCAGGACTCAGTCTTTCGCGTCGGTGCCATCAGACATCGTTTTTCTGTTCTGCAGACACAAGCGGGATTCATTGGAAAAAGATGTTATATTTATTTCAAATTTTTAAATTTTACTTTCTAAAATTATGGATTTTCAATCATCTTAAAGTTATTAAAGTTATGAAAATTATTAAAATTTCTAAATTGACATAGAAAAAGAAATAGTTATAATTATTAGTAAGTAATCACATAGCTGTTGTATTTTATTAAATACAATTGTAATTCTGATGATATTGTTATTATAGTAAGATACTTTCTTTTCGGAGGAATCTGTTTCAAAACATACCAAATAAATACTAAATGTTAATAATTGTTTTATGTTTTTCTGATTACATTTACTTAACCAGCAAGTGAGTCAATCATTTTATCATCTTGAATTAAATGTTTTTAAAAATTCTATTTAAGCTATACTGAAATTCTGTGGTTTTAAAACATTTTAGGATTCTTCACTTTATATGCTGCTTGAAATTAGATTCCGCCAGTACAATGTTTTTTTGTATCTTCTAATTTTACTCTTAACGCCATTAACTTCTTAAAGCAAGTACTTAGATTAGTTGTGAACATGACATTTCATAGTCTGATGTTTTCTTTCTATTATATAAATTCAAATACAGATTATAAGAAGGAATTTTTAGGATTCTAGCTGCATTTTTCTTCAAAATAAAGAAAATTTTGGTAATTTTATTTCTTTTTCCATTTATCTTCTATATTTATATAGTTATTTTGTCAATTTGATCTTTCCTAATCTTTGTGACCAATAATGAACCTTCATTTAAAGGACTGCTTGTCGGAGTGTTGATGACTTCATTATTCGCTTCTAACATAAAAAATAACTTTCATCACTTCACAGCATCGAAGGAATTCTTCACTTTGTTCATGAAGCATTGATGAGTTTTTTAAAAAAGATTTTTGAACAAAAATTCAAAAAAGAGCCAAAATTTATGCTTTTATTTACAATTGAAGGAGTTTAGTGATATTACGTTATGGTTATCAAAATTCTCTGGCAGATAAGGCCAGGAAGTATTTATCTGTAAGACTACACTCAAATAATCATGGATAATAATTCAAGAAATATTTATAATTATTATTAGCCTAATTAGTCAAGTAGCTATTTTTTTAAATAAAATATTGATTCTGATGATGTGGTTATTATAGTAAGATACTTTGTTTTGGAAAGAATCTGTTTCAAAACATACCAAATAAATACTAAATGTTAATAATTGTTTTATGTTTTTCTGATTACATTTATTTAACCAGGCGGTGAGTTAATCATTTTATCACCTTGAAGTAAATGTTTTTACAATTTCTATTCAAGCTGTTCTAAAATTCTGTAATTTGTAAACATTTTAGAATTCTTCACTTTATATGCTGCTTGAAATTAGATTCCGCCAGTAAAATATTTTTTTATATCTCCTAATTTTACTCCTAACGCCATTAACTTTTTAAAGCAAGTACTTAGATTACTTATGAAGATGATATTTCATAGCCTGATGTTTTCTTTCTATTATACAAATTCAAATACAGATTATAAGAAGGAATTTTTTGGATTCTAGCTGCATTTTTCTTCAAAATATAGAAAAATTTTGTAATTTTATTTCTTTTTTCTATTTTATCTTTTATATTTACTATAGTTATTTTGTCAATTTGATCTTTCATAATCTTTGTAACCAATAATGAACCTTACTGTAAAGAACTGCTTGTCGGAGTGTTGATGACTTCATTATTCGCTTTTAACATAAAAAATAACTTTCATCACTTCACAGCATCGACAGAATTCTTCAAGGGCCATTGAAGATTTTTTCTATTTCAAAACCGATTTCTGAACAAAAATTAATAAAAGAGTACAAATTTATGCTTTTATTTACAATGGAAGGAGTTTAGTGATATGACGTTATGGTTATCAAAATTCTCTGGCAGGTAATACCAGAAAGTATTTATCTGGAAGACTATGCTCATAGAATAATAGGCAGTAATTCATGCTACTGTATTACTGAACTCCTAAGTGGTGACTTCGATGTATTTGGAATGAATATACTTTCTAAGATCAATGGTAAGCAGATGTGTTTGGCGTTTCTAGGAGACATCACTTATCACAAGATTCATTCGCATACAAAATTTAGAACAGAACTATTCTACAGTGAATGTATTGAGCAGAATGTTAGAATAAAAAGTGGATAAGAATTCACTTCAAATTCACAGTTTTCAACGTCAATGTTTTTTATATTGTAATTTATTTTCTAACCCCATTAAACTTTAAGGAAATTACTCGGATGAATGATGAAGATTATATTATCTAATCTGATGTTTTATTTCTATAAAAAAAATTCCTATGTAGTGTGTAAGTATTTCAAAGAATTTTAAAAAACACATAATTTTTTTTCTATCTATAATACACGATAAACTTCGTATTTTATATTAAAAAATATTTTACAGATTCTAGATGAAAAAAACATATAATGGTTAAAAAATATATAACGGATAGTTGTTTAACGTTCGTTGCTTGAGTCATGACTGTTTGTAGAGTATACTAGTACGATACTCAGAAGAGAATTTTTTTTTGTTTTCAACTTTATATTGAAGAAAAAAAAAACTTTTATATTTTCTTGTTAAGCTGATCTTTCCTAATTCTTAAAAACAATTGTGGACTTTCCTGAAAAGAATTCATTTTGAGACTGCTGATGACAAAACATGATTCATTATTCGTTTCTATCGTCAGAAATTTTTTTTGAATTTTTGTTTGTTAATTTAAAAATTTGAAAATTTTGAAATTTGAAATTTTTTCTTTCATCACAAAATTCTTAGTTTTATACAGAAACTCTAGGAAATAAAACACACTGTTGCTATTTGGTGGTTATTGAATTAGAACTGAAACCATTGGAATTGAAATTTCAATTTTCTAATTAAAAATATATATATATCTATATTTAAAATTTTACGCTGTTGCTTTATGGCTATCAAAATTCTCTGGCACATAATTTAATTATTTTTGTTTTTGTTTGACTTAAATCCGACGATCATCGGCAATAATGAAACTCGAGTAGGAAAAGAAAATCACTATCTCTATTTGAAGTATCTTGTAGCTTGTATGTTTCTTTAAAAAAGACGTATAGCCCACAAGATTCGTCTGTTATTTGGACACATCAAGATTTGGAAAGAACTTTTGTCGAGGGACAATAGAGAGAAGATTGACTTCACTGATTCATCAAAATGTTAGAACAACAACTGGGTAAGAACATGCTTCAAGATTGTCAGTTTCTCAGTTGAAAACCATTAATTATTCTCTCTGCTTTTTGTCTAACTTTAGTGTTAGCTTCAACTATCAGTCTTGTTGATGACTGATCTGTTGAAATCACTTTACTTAATTGTGAGAAGTTCACTATCCAGTAGCATGTGAACAAATAACCTGGGAAATAGACACAGATTTTTGGAGAATGGCAGCTGTGGCATAATAATACAAAAGAAAACTAAGCCGCCTTTAATTAAAACTACTAAAATAATATATTGGCGCTTTAGGAAACCATAAAAAAAACCAATGAATATTTTATATTCAATTCTACACTGGTAGATTACCCTTTCTGTGTTTCACTGCATCCAGTGGTTTTGTTAACACATCAGCTGTCATTTCAGTACTTGCACTATACTGCACATTAATCACAGCTTTTTCACTAGATCACAAATTAAATGGTATTTTGTGTCAATGTGTTTGGTACGATGACAAGCTATTGGGTTGCTTAAAACCTTTGTGCAACTTTGGTCTTCATAAACTGTTTTCTGTGGTTCTGTAGTTTTCTACCCAAAAACATTCGATTAATCTCTTGATTCATAAAGTGTCTTGAAACTGTCTCACACAGAGCCACATATTCTGTTTCAGTCGTTGAAATAGTCATTAACGCCTACTTTCGGCTACCCTAGTGAATAGTATTCCCATTGACCTTGAGTAGATAACCTGTGATAAACTATCTCTCATCGATATCCCCTACACATTCAGCATCTGCATACACTGTCAAGCCATCTTCTTTATTATGTGTGAATCGTAGTCTCTTGTTGATTGTGTGCTTTAAAATAACAGAATATTCGCTTCACCTTAGTCCAGTCTACTTCTGTAGGGTCATTTACTTCATAGTAATATTTATTGTTGACACAGCTCTGGTATTTGTCGATTGGTAAAGCAGGGAACCTATTGCTTTCCTAAAGACTTCTTTGTTCGTGATTCGTGTACTTCATTACGTTTCTCATAAACTGGATCAAATGGTATTTTCGATGGTCAAACGAATATTAAATGAAATTCTACTGATTTTTACTTTATGTAGATTTCTTGGTGCATGTAAAACTTGTCTTTATCTCTGTCAAATTCAATGCCAAGGTAGAACTTAAAGTTACCTAGGTTCTTTAACTTTAAGTATGTTGCGAGCTCTGCTTCAAATTCTTTCAAGTTTTGGTCTGTAGTACCAGCTCTTACAATATTATGAACATGCCAACGAGATATGTGTATACAAAAAAGGATCTGGTTCGCTTCGTATAAATTCGGCTTCTGCATGTACACTGTAGAGTTTCGTATTCCACTCGAGCGCCCCTTGTTTCAGCATAAATATTCTTCTGGAGTCCTTTTTCATCGGTCATGTGACTAAAACCCTCCACTTGTTTCATGTATACATCATGGGATAAGTAATGAATGCAGTCTTCTTGTCATAATGCTTCACGATCATTCCTTTACTTCCGGCTACTGTGAGAAGAATCTTCCAGGTTAACTGTTTTATTACAAAAGCAAAAACTTGGTCATTGTCTTGTCCGTATTTTTGTGAGTAACCTTGAGCTACAGGCTGAGCTTTATAATGATCAAATTACCCCTTTTCGATTATATTTGATTTTATACAAACATTTGCTGCCCACAATATTTTTATCATGTGGAGTAACCGTAAGTTCCCATGTGTCATTCCATTCAAGTGACTTCATCTCATCATCCATGGCTTTCTTCCAGGATTGCCTGTCTTCGCTGAGTAAGGCTTCCTTATAAGTCTTTTGTTCATTGTTGAAATTTCACTTGCTGTATAAGCTACTTCAATCAAACGCTCTGAAGGTTTTCCCTTATTTTTTCTTTGTGATGTTTTTCGGTGTCAGATCAATAGCTCTACCTTTTTGAATGTCTAGTGTGTATTTATGTATTGGTTCAGCTTCCTCTCCTGAATCTATGGTTTCATTGTTCATCACAACCTCTGTATCAGTGACTTCCTTCAGAGTGGCTATAACTACTTGGTGCTCCACACACGTCTGTACATATCAAATCGAGTATCATGCTTGATTGCATTAAGGATGCGGGAAATGGTTTTCTTGCCATTTTGCCTTTAATACAACATTCGCATACCTGCTTGACATAACAATTTTATATTTCAATACCTACAGCGATATTTTGTTTAATATTTTGTTACTGATCGAATTATCGCTGGATCACGATGCTCTAGTCTACAATGCCGCACATGGTTGCAATGTGCTTCCTTTTCGATACTAGACTGAGTGCCTGTGCACTTTTGTCGAGATTTAGTTCATATAGTCCTGTACTAGGATTGCTGTAACCACTGTTTTACCTTTTCATGTGATATAACACTTATCAATTCTGCCAACACATGTCGTGGGTAATCCTCGTTTAGCTAAACTTCTGGTTGATAGCAGGATTGCATTAAAAGTTTGGCTATACAATACATCTTTCACTGTGATGGATTGCACTTCATCTCCAGTATCTGTTTTTCACCGGTGACACTACCAAAACTTTCCGCAAAACCTTCTCTGTTGTCTGCCACCTGTACTTTAGTCTGTGTACTAGTATCTAAGCTGAAAAAAAATTTGTCACAGCTAATGCGTCTTCCTACTCCAGAATCCATATACCAATTATTTAGTCGGTATTTATAATATACCAACACAAATGATTAAAATTGGCGTCATCTTCATGAATGGCTTTGTTTGCTTTCGATGATCTTCCTAGGTTTTGCTTTTTCTAGGCTTTGTATGCGGGACAATTCCACTTAAGGTATCCTGCTGCTTTTTTGCAGAAATAGGATTTACCGCCAAATTTGATACCCCTTTTGTAACGTCTCCCTTACTTGACTGTACAGAACAATTACTTGAGTTTTTCGGGAAATTAACTTTACGCGCTTTTTCTTCTAGATTTTCCTCTTTGGATGAATAAGCAATATGTCTTCGGTATTCTTCAAGCACCTTCATCTTTACAAGGTTTAGTGTCAGATCTTGATCTGGTCTTGTTTCCAATTCTATAATAAATGTAGATTAACTTTCAGGTAATCAACTTAACCTAAATGCCACTGCAAGTCTATTTCAATGATTTTGCGAAACACAAACTTATAATTTTTTAATTTAAATTTAAAGGTTTGCTATTGAAAAAATAAGAAATTAAAGATGGTTTTAAGATTTAGTAAGAAAACGACCTTCAGGAAATAACCAAAAAAATATAGATAAATAAAATATAGATCTGGAAGAGAAATGTGATAGAGTGATTGAACTGAAGAGATCGACTTTACTCATCCACAAAATGTCAGAATCAAAACTAGAAGTTATCAAATTATATAATTGGCTAAGTTCGTCTGTCTGTCTGTCCGTAACTCGAAATAATTAAGCTCTTAAGATAGATCCATGGTTCTCAATGATACCATTGAATCAAGGGTACTCAAATTGGATGAATATTAGTTCATTTTGTCATTCCATGTTGTTTCCATGAAATTTTATCCTTGGAAACTGACCTAGACAACTGAAAACATAGAGTTCAAATCCAAATAATTTTGTTACCACTGCACCGATTTTAATGAAATTTGGCATATTTACTCAGTTTTTGACGCTGAGTTTGAATCTCAAAACCATTTTTGCTGTAGAAGATTCGTTCACAAGTTAGCACAGTATTTAGATGACATTTACGTTGTATTTCATAGTTGATAATAAAATGATTTTTCAGTTTTTTTTATGTCTGTCGACCGACAGCCTTTGCTGCTAGGTACACCTAAATAGGTCTGATAAACATTAAAAAAAATCAAATCAAATCATCAATTGAATCAAATGTATATATATAAATTGGTTAAGTTCGTCTGTCTGTCTGTCTGCAACTCGATATAATTAAGCTATTAAGATAGATCCAAAGGTTCTCAATGGTACCATTGAATCAAGGGTACTCAAATTGGATGAAAATATTACTTCAATGTGTCATTCCATGTTGTTTCCCTGAAAGTTTATTCTTGTGAACTGACCTCGACAATTGAAATTCTAACAAAACATACGTTCAAAACAAAATAATTTTGTTACCACTGCATCCATTTTAATGAAATTTGGCATACTTACTCAGTTGTTTACGCTGATTTCGAAACTCAAAACCATTTTTGCCGCAGAAGATTCGTTCACAAGTTAGCAGAGTATTTAGATTACATTTACTTTATATTTGATTGTTGATAATAAAATGATTTTTCAGATTTTTTTATGCCTGTCGACCGACAGGCTTTGCTGCTAGTTAAATATAAATAAATTGCGAACCTTTTCCATTGTGTTTTTTACAAGCATTGACACTAGTAACCTTATTATTTAAATTTGTTTT